>JANIMX020000558.1:3251931-3265441 GCA_024582655.2 Erythroxylum kunthianum
ATCTTCCTATATTTATAAATATTATTTACATCTATATAATTGAACAAAAGCTCATATATTTCTGTGTAAAAGAGTATGAAATTTAGATTATTGTTGTAATTTTTTTCTGTCATATTGATTATTAGATGATTATTGGTAGTTTATATTTTTATTAATCACACATTAACAAAGAAAAGGTAATTGATAGTAATTTAGTTTGTTATGATTTTTCAAGGTAAGTGCTACAACGAAAGTTGAAAAGAAATTTAAAATAAGATAGTTAAACTTATCAAGCATATATATTGTTAAACAAGTGTAGATGTAATAACCTTTAGTTTGAAATTTTTTAAATTTTAACTTAAAATTTATATTTAAATATGAATATGTAAATAACTAGTTAATTTACTTAATAGTTCATCAAAATTTTATAATAAATTAAGATTCGTTACCAAAATAATTTAGATTCATAATACACAAATTTATTTTAGATATAATTATACTCAATTTTTTCTTCAAAGTATAATTATTTAACATAAAATCAATCTTTTATTATGCATTATAAATTTATAGAAATATTAAAATGTTATTTAATATTATAAAACTAAGATAAAGCATTAGATTTATTAATTCTTTATAATAATTGATAGATGAAAATTATCAATAAAATATAAATAAAAGTATTATATTTATATTAGTAGCAATAATAATTTCACAATATACAATGTAAATAATATTTGGTAAAGATAGATAAATCATTTGTTCTAAAGTAAACTCTAAAAACAAGAGTAATTTCGATATTATAATTTTTAGAAGAAAAAACAATAATACTAGAATATACATGATAATAATAAAATGAGAAATTAATATAAAATTTAGATATAATTAATAGATGTTAGGATGTATCATGTTTGATTATGAATATAAACAAGATAATTTTAATATATGATAAGGGATAAACTTTCACATATCTATTATTACCCTTTTTCAAATTCTACAATCTGAACTTAAACTATAGATCAATGCGAAGTCATGGCTAAAGTCTAGACATGTATGTAGATTAAGCATGATTGAGTTTAACTAAAAATCAACTTAATTTTTTTTTAGAATCTAACCTAAATTTAATACATTATAAGAATTTAAAATTTGAACCTAGCCCATTATAAGTTCATACCTTTTAACAATTTTAAGAATTAAATAAAATATAATTGTGACACACTAATATTATCACATAAATTTGAATAAAAATAATTAATTATTTGTCAAATAAAGAATTCATAAACTTGTTCTAAAATAAAATAAAAATCTCTTACAAAATCCACAATAAACTAAAAATAAAGTTCTTCCATATCATTATCTTTTGCAATAACGTCATTTTTTCCTATAAAATAATAAGTAATTAATAAATATAGACAAAAATCATAACTTCAAGACGGTCTTACCATTATTTAGCTAAACTAAATGCAAATTCTAAAGGCATTGTAGAAGTAGGTACAGCCAATATACTCAAAATTGGGGAATAAGTTGTTCTTATTTCTATGAGTAATTTTGAAATGATATTCAATACTAGAAACATAGATTATTGTCATCCTAATTGATTCAACAATACCAAGTGTTTTCTGTCAATCAGCCATCGTCACTTTTGTCAAAAATAAACCGGTTTATTAAGTTCTGTTTGGTTAAGCTGATAGTTGATTGTGAAAAGCTACCTTGAGTAATTTATTAAATCAGAAGTTGTTTAGGACTTGAACAACTACCGGTAGCTGTTTGAAAAAGTACTTTATCAAATAATTATTAATTGAATCAGGAATTGTTTAAGGCTATCAGCTACTTCCAAATGCTCAACTAAACAACCTCTAAGAATGATAATTAAACAATTATCTGGGAGTTTTCATAGATGATAATTAAGAAAACATTTAATCATAATCATTCATTCTACAATTATATTTAGTCATTATTGTACAGAAAAACAAGAAAGAAGTACAAATATTTTTAATTTTTTTTTTTAAAAACACAAACACAACAAACTCAATCTCACCGCTTTGCGAGAGCTGAGTGTGAGTCATCAATTATACGTAACTTTTTTCTTATATTTATAAAAATATTATTTTTGTAACTCGAACATATGACTTTATAGTCACAAATGATTAATCTTACCAGTTATTCCAAAACTCAACCACAAATATTTTCTCAAAACTGCACATCATAAACCATATTTCAAAACATAAAACAGTTCTCTTTGCACATAAAGCAATTCTTTTTATTCTCTTTTTACGTGGGTCATGTAAAAAAAGTATCTTTATTAATTGGAGGTAAAATTACATAATAAAATTTTTATTTGGTGTTATTTTCGTAAAATATTTCCCTTTATTGAAATAATGACGCACGTGATAACTTAATTATATCTTGCAGTATAAACTCATAAATATACATGCAACCAACTAAAACAGCACGTTGTGGCACAGTGAACAAGTAGCAACTCAAGCACACGTATGTCTCTGATGCTTACTTGGGGTGCAGAAACCCGTGCATGCGCGCGTATACCAGTGGATAAGATATTAATACTTTTTATGCCTCTTCCGTCACAAGTTCTTCTATCAGATGGAGGGTTGTGGATGGAAGTTTACATGGAATCAGATGAATGATGGCTCAGAATAAAACTTTAAAATTAGGTAATAGAGAAAAAGAGAAATTATAGTTCAGTTTTGCAGGCAAAGAGAAGGCAGAGTAGGAAGGAAGACTTGAAAACAAATCGTACTACAACTAACAACGTTTGTTTTCTTACCTAAAAGCAGTTGAGATTTTTAAGGTGGGAGGATCAAACGTAAGAAGATTGCGACAGTTTTACCAGTATCTCATTGAAATTCTACACAATCTTCTTTGGGATCATGTGCTGATGTGTCAAGATCCGTCAATTAGCTGCTTTACCAAATCAGTGATGAAGCACAGAAGGAAGGAAGGAAGGAACGAGGCAGAAAAGATCTAGGAATATTATCAGATTCCATATTATTAGTCCTCTCCTCTCCAGTATAAGTTGGTAATTTCATTTCAAGTCATCAGTGAAAGGAACGTACTTTCTATCTGTACTCATCAAGAAAGAGTGTCTGTCGCTATCTTCTCTTTCTCTCTTTTTCCCTTTTTTTTTATATTTCTCTTGTCTGCCATTCAAAAGGCATCAAGATATATAGATTGATGAATATTGAAGGACAAGCAGAAGGGAAACCTTCTTCTGGGGTACAAAACCGAACGCAAGACATGGCAAGAGGTTCAAAGATGTCGTCAGCTTCTCCATTACCTGTTCCGACGACGACGGCGAGTACTCCACCATCCCACTCGTGGTTCACTCCAAAAAGGTGACTCTTTACTCGTTTGCTTTAATCTACTGTTAAGGTCTCCTGTTTACTCAATTTCAATTCATAAAGTTGTAAACTTGGATTCTTAAACAACGTAGCTTTTGTGCTTTTGAGTTTTTTTTTGTGCTCATCTGCGTTTCTGGGTTGGGTAATGTTTTGAGGATTAGAAGAAAATAATTGGTCCGTTTGCGCTTTTGGGTCAATCCCGCCTGTCCCCGTTTTCCCATTCCCACTTGTTCCTCGCAATTTCTTGAGAATTGTTTAAGATAGTAAGTTATCTGCATCATTTTATTGATTCATGTCCTTGAACTAGCTAGGTGAATTTTGGATATAATCAAGTTTCTTATATATATATAATACCAGCATTTTCATATTCGGGGTGCTTTCAATTTGAGAATTATGAACACTTAGAAACTATTATTGGGAAATAGTGCCATTGTATAAATTACGGACTGACAAATATTTCGAGTCTTCTTTGTGGGTCATTGTTCATAACATGGCCCGCAGAAATCCAACTGTACGTGGAATGTGCTTGGGCATTCTGAAAGGAGTTCAACTGGCATGATAGTTAGCACATGCACTTTAATGATTGTCTTTTTTATTAATTGGTCCCTTAACTGTGTAATACATCCAAAGAAGCTCACTTTGTCAGTTTCAACTTTTGAGAAGCTAAACATGTTCATCTTCAACATCTGAGATGATAACTGTCTAATTCTAAAGTTTAAGCTATTGGACGAGTACCAGAGGGGTCCTTCTGCTTGAAATGCCCTTATATGAAGTTGAACACAAACAACAAACCACCATGCAAATGAGTACAGTGAGGTCAGAATTTGAGACCTGTTCTGTCATAAATCCTCTGAAACCATGTCAAGAATCCAATAAAAAAGAATGGAACATATATACTTTTTATTCGCTCCGTACATATACCTTTGTACTGTAACTAAGATCCTACTTTATATGGGGATAAGTTGCTATCTTTCTATAGTTGTAATTTTGGTGTAATCTGCATGATATTGAGCTGTCACTGATCTGTCGCAAGGATTTGTTTTTGACTCGTAGTAAATTGTTTGGATTCCTTGTTGATTTAGTAGGTTTATAATGAACTTCCAAACATTACATTTGCAGGCTGCTCCTGATATTCTGCATGATCAACTTGTTAAATTATTTGGATAGAGGAACAATAGCTAGCAATGGCGTCAATGGGAGTCGTAAAATTTGCTCAAAAGATGGTAAATGCAGTGGCGGCAGTGGAATACAGTAAGACTTGAAATATGTTTTTTTGGAATCAATAAATTTCTTGCAACTTTTTGGTGATGGGGCTTGTTGCCACATTCTTTTTTTCTTATTGTTAGAGGTGGGAATGCTAGATGTTCCTATGGCTAATACTTTGATGTGGTAATCTGTCACAGAAAAAAAAAAAGTTTCCATTCCCCACTCTTCATGCCCCTATAATATGCTGTCATATATTTTTAGTACTTGCATGCAAAGAAATTCTCTCTAATGATTGGGAAGCTAAAAACATTTAAAGAATGAATAAAGCTTCTGAGTTCCTACTGTAGCTGTCAAGTAATATCTTTTAGTTGTGATTTTGGCATTCACGGTTCATGCTCATGGATAGAAGGGTCTGAACTGGGCGAATAGCATTACTGTTGGGATTGTCTTTCCTTATAGTCTTGCTCTTGAGGCCTCAATCTAACATTTCTTTGAAACTCAAGAAAGGCACTTAACTTTGCCTTTTTCTTTTGTTTTCTGTTTTTTGTTCCATGCAGGGGGGCCTTCAACTTGAGCAATTTCGAAGATGGAGTTTTATCATCAGCTTTCATGGTTGGGCTTCTTGTGGCTTGTCCAATATTTGCGTCATTAGCCAAAAGGTAATATTAGATTTTAGTAGTTCTTTATGATGTATGACAGTTAGTTACTACAAGAAAGGAGCAAATAGCTCTTGAACAAATCATCCCTAAAGTTGATTGAGAATCTTACAACTAGATCCAGAAAAAAATTACTAGGACGATAGAGCAGACAATAGAACCTTGAACTAGAGATTTAACAGTGTTGCAAGCTTGATGATGTGGTGACAAACAACTTGCTAGGAAGCTTTCTGATGGATAAAAATCTAGATCCTAACAGCATGCCTAGAAATGTCATTACTATGCTAAAATTCCATTTATTATCTGTTGTGATAAATTTAAAACAAGTTATTTGTGTTTTTCCCTTTTGCTTTGAGAAACAAATTATTTTCCCATTTATATTTGAATGAGCCCTTATAGATTTGCACAATTTGCAGCTTTAATCCATTCAGGCTTATTGGTGTTGGATTATCAGTTTGGACGGCAGCTGTGGTTGGCTGTGGTTGTGCCTTTAACTTCTGGTTCATTACAATTTGCCGCATGTAAGTTAATTGCTTTTCTTTAGCTACATCTTTGCTTGCTACAGTGGCACGTAGAGATAGAACCATTACCTTTCTTCATTCTTCTCACCATATCTCTACAAATTTTGTTCTTTGTAGGCTAGTTGGTGTTGGTGAGGCTTCATTTATAAGCCTTGCAGCCCCTTTCATTGATGATAATGCTCCGGTCCCACAGGTTTTGTGCCTTTGCTCGATGACTATGTGATAATTACTTGTGCTTCATTTGAAGAACAATAATGGTTTTGAAGCATGAGTTTGTTCTGCTTTGAGAAGAGTATACAAAAATGCAACTTTGCTCTTGCTGAAATATCTTCTGTTCTCTTTGATAAAAACCATCATGGTGTCTTTGATACTTCAAAATTATAATAAGAAACCTGAATGCCATAAGCTTTTAATGTTTGTCATCTCATATGGGCCCATTGTCCTATATGGCAGTTAACTGTTGTCAGTAGCTCCTCTTTGGTTTCTCTCTATTACTGTTCCTGGCATTGTTGAAAGTGTCTAGTCATACGGCTTTGCAAACAATGGCATGTTTTCTTGTTGCTTGAAACCTGAATTCTAAACCACATGGTAAATGCTACGGGGAAACATGGTGGAAAAGAAGTTGGTCACTGAGTGTGTGTGCTGTGAATTCTGTATGTAGTTCTTCAATCAATTTCCATCTAATTAATACTCACCCTCTCCCTTCTTCTGTATCAGAAAACAGCATGGCTGGGAATATTTTATATGTGTATACCAACTGGATATGCTATTGGCTATGTTTATGGTGGACTGGTAGGTTATACTAATTTTCAACTTTCTCTGATCCCTTCTAATACAGTCTATCGTTGAATTTGCATAAGGTCACAATACTAAATAGTAATTATCTTCTGGTTTTTAGGTTGGAAACCATTTTAATTGGCGCTTTGCTTTTTGGGGCGAGGCCATTTTGATGGTTCCATTTGTTGTTTTAGGTTTTTGCATTAAACCTTTGCAGTTGAAAGGTGAAAATTCTTCCCATGGTTTTCTTTCCTTAGACCTAAATACATTTTCCAGACATTTTAAACAAACTGTGATGCAGGTTTTCCTCCAGTGGAATCAAAGAAAGCATTAAGATCTGCAGAAACAGCTGTCCCTCAAGGTTCTGTTTGTCTTTACAGCGCTTTTTTCTTGGAACTGGAACTATATATGAACTTTGTGACCTGATACAAAAAACATTTGCAAGAAATTTGAAGTAACGTACATATTGCATTGTTGTACAAAGTTTTATTTTGCTATAAGATCATTTGTTAGAGTATGATCATTCTTGTGCCCATTAAGTGTCAGAGTGGACAATTTCTGTCATGTGTCATTTGAAGTTGGTGTACTGATATATAGCAATCTTGGTGAAGATTTGTGGAATGGAGAAATAATAATGAAAAGCCTGATTTCGCATCTTAGGCATCAAATATTTTGCTTTCAGGCCGTTATGTTGACATGATATGGCCAATTTACTAGTCCTTATGAAACAATTCCTTTTCCTAGCATATCCGGTTGATCTTTTAATCATGTCCAACTTTTGCTCTCATTATATGAAAATTTTAATCTAAAAGAGGATCCTTTCATGCAGTCATTCAAAATTTTAATCTTGAATTGTTTTGATTGCATAATTGATTTAGTTTAGATGCTCAGCACAGGTCCAGAGGTGTCAGTTAAAGATGCACTGCCCCTGAAGGAACAGTCTGAATGCATGAATGAACGTGCAAAGTGAGGTTTCTCATTCTTAGCTGACAGAATGTCTCTCATATGATTGTGTATATTTTCACTACCTCTGGTTTTATGAAAATTAAATCTATATGGGAATTAATTGTGTGTGTTATACTGTCCAACATAATTTATGTAGATGTAGTACATTAAAGAAATAGAATTATGGGAAGAATAAATGAATTGTGAGAGAAGATTTAGTAAAATAAATGTCTGCAAACTGACATGCAGTAAAAGAAATTGAGGGAGGAGATTGTAGATTATAGGAGAGGAGAATGGAAAAAGGGGAAAAGAATTGGAAGCTGAGCTGAGAACTCTGGACAATTAATCCTTATCTTATTACTGCAAATTTAGATGCTTTATACATGCTCTTAACTACCTTTCTGTATTTGCCTAGATGTTATTATTTCTATGGAAATAAATTATCTGTGGTCAAATTCCTCATATGAAACCATAATATTTTAAGCAAGTTTTGGTTAAAATATTCTAACTTTGTCAAGTACTATGTTTTGCATCTCATGCTACCAACAACTGCATATTAGTTCTGCGGTATCACATGAGTTTAGTTACTATTGCAGGTCCAAGCATGAATCTGCAAAAACCAATCAGGTGACAAGATTTTTGAAAGACATGAAATTGCTTTTAGTTGAGAAGGTTTTCATTGTCAATGTTCTTGGTATTGTTCTTCTCCCAGTAGTCTTTAGAGCTTTCTCACTGTTCTTTTCTTTTTTGAGCAAACAACTATGTCATATTTCAAAAGTTCTCCTAGCATCTTCTTTCTCTTTTATGCTTCCTCAGATGCAAGTTCTGTGGTAGAGGGGTTTAATTAATATACTTATGATATTCTTTATGGGACAGCCAACAATCATTATTTACGAAATGCTACTTTCTGTTCTAAATTCCTGAATATCCTGTTCCCTATTTTTTTAGGTTATGTAGCATACAATTTTGTCATTGGTGCCTACTCATACTGGGGTCCTAAGGCCGGTTACAACATCTATAACATGGTAAGTTATACCTTCATAAGCTAGAGCATCCAGTATTTTAGTTCTTTGTTTCTTTTTGCGACACACAATAATAGCTTCATGTATTTTAAGAGATTTCTGAATAAGTTTAGAACTTTCAATAGATGCCGTGTCTAAAAGCATGATACTTTGGCAGAAAAACGCAGACATGATGTTTGGAGGGATCACAATTATATGTGGGATCTTAGGCACTATTGCAGGTGGCTTTCTTCTGGATTTCATCAGTTCCACACTATCTAATGCTTTTAAGGTAAATTCTCTTGCACTTTTATTTCCATGATTATGGGTTCAGCTCATTCATTTCAGAACTGGCCCAGGAAGTTGACTCAGGCTGGGGTTTAAAAATGTTATTAAAAATGGAAATTTTGAAAACTATAGAAAGTGACATTTTAAGGGTTGAACCAAGCTGGTGTTCCAAGTTTAACCTGCTCTTTTGGATTGACTAGGCAGGGGCTTTGCAAGCCGGCCAATAGGGATCACCTAGCTAGTAGTCAAGTTTTCAGTTTCTAAGCTGGGCCAGTCTGGGTCTCAAAACACTAAATCCAGTCTTAGTGTCTTCTTTCTATCTCCAAATTTCGTATTCTGTCTTAGTGTCTGCTTTCTGTCTCTAAATTTCATATTCTCTTTGCAGCTTCTTTCAGCAGCTACGTTCTTTGGGGCAATATTTTGTTTTAGTGCCTTCTGTTTTAAGAGCATGTACGTTTTCCTTGCTCTTTTTGCATTGGGTGAACTACTTGTCTTTGCAACTCAGGTATATTCCTTTCTTTGTAAATTACCATTGTATTTAAATTTGCAGTAAAGCCAACCTATCCTAGTACTCGGTTTATCTTCTGTTTGCAGGGTCCTGTCAATTATGTGTGCCTTCATTGTGTAAAACCAAGTCTGAGACCGTTATCGATGGCAATGTCTACGGTTGCAATTCACATATTTGGTGATGTACCTTCCTCACCATTAGTGGGGGTTGTAGAGGTATGACTTCATTGCTTCAACTGCCATCGGCTCTTGAAACTTAGAAGTTGGAATATAGTTGGAGGTTTTGATATGCATGAATGGAGTACAAATTTTATGTGTCTATTAAGACATTTCACAAAAGGAGAAGAAACAATCTCAATCATACCCTACCACTTTGCTTTATTTTTTTCTACAAGCAAACTTAATAAACGATCAATTTCTTATGTCCCCTGCAGGACCATATCAACAATTGGAGGAAGACTGCTCTTATGCTGACATCCATATTGTTTTTGGCTGCTGCAATATGGTTTATAGGTAATCCCTCTTAATTGATTCTTAGTTGATTACTTTGGAGCAAGTGTGATTATTGGCCTGATGCATCTTATAGATGAGGAGATTCAAAGAGAAGGTTGTATTTTTTTGTGTTGTTGTTGTTGTATTGCAGGAATATTCATGCACAGTGTGGATAGGTATAATGAAGAAACTGAGGCACCTTTGTTTAAAGAGAAAACAACAGAAACAGCAGGAGTTTCTGATGTGCCATGAGCATCCACCACAAATGTGAAGAATTTTGCTTTCTCTTCTTGCATTGTTTAGGTCATGTCCAAGATGAACACAATGGTAGAGATGATTCTTTCTTGTGTAAATCTCTTTCCTGGTTTTCATTTGACTGATGCAAGCAATTTCCATATTCATTCATATCTTTTTAGTTTTTTTTATAAAATAAATGTATAGTTTCTTTTCTTATCAAAGATGATGGTTATGTTCCTAAGCATTGAAAACTTTCTCCAACTTCATCTATTCTTTTTCGTTGTTATTCCATTTTATTTCTCGCTCCCTCTTTCTATTTTCTGCACTTTTCTTTTCCAAACGTGTATACTGTAAATGTCTAATACATTAAAAGAAAATCATAGAAAATAGTATACAATTTCAGGCAGATTGAACAAAATATATGAAGCCATGCATGAATTGGAGTTCTTAAATTTTCCAGGAAAGTCTTGTAACTGGCGTAGCAATGAAATCTATATGTATTTGAAACAACTGGCTGGTGTGCCGTAGTTATGGAAAGACTTCCCCATGTGTTCCACGTGTCAATTACCCACGTAAGTCAATCCCGTTCCCATCCACTTCGAGTCAACAGCATCACCAAAAGAGATAGTAAAAATCAAGAACAAGCAAACCCATAATAGCCTCCTCCTACCATCCCATAATTGGCCTCATTCATCAATCCCTAGTCTGTCTAGCATTGATTTTTAACTAATTCACATGGTCTTCAGCACACGTGATTCTTATCACCTTATAAACCATCGAATTAACGCCCACAGACTGTTTAGCCTGTTTTGGATGTCTTCTTCGTGTTGTACATATATAGGAAAGTGTTGCCCAGGTTCTTTGCTTTCAAGAGTGATGGCTCCATCAGCAGCAATGCTAATACTTTCTTACCACATGAAGAGTACTACTACTATTAGTACTTCTTCACCACCTCTTCCTCCTCCAACACACTCTTCATTTTCCACTTTTGGCTTCAAGTTTTCTGCGGTTAATACCACCATTAGAGCAAGTCCAGAGAGCCAAGTTTCAGTCACGGTTCCTTCTGTAGCTGATGCCGGTCCTGACGTAGATAAGAAATATGAAGAAGCCCTTCTTCATAGTTGTTGGTTCTAAGTATGTTCTTGTTTTCATCTTCTTTTCCTTTGTATTTTTATTTGGTAAGTCATAGGTTCAACGTTTATGTAAATAGCAAAATTTCTTGACAGTGATCAAGTAATTTCAATCACTTTGTGACATTTACTCCCAAGAGAGATCTGTGGTTCTATATAAAATTTCTCTGATGAAGCGTGTACAGAAGTATAGGATATTTTATTCTGTTGAGCGTCAACTTGGCAAATCCAACGATATCTCCAGGTTCTTGAAAGCACAATTTTGAGCTACTCAAGGTTGTATGTCAGCCAATTTGCCATGCCATGGGAAAAGAACTCGGGATCTGTGGTTACAGATTGAGAAAATTCCACTATTTAAAGATCATCATAATAACGGCTGTAACACATGAAAGCTATATGCTCTACATAATTACAAACCCATATTCTTGTTTAACATACAGAAAAACAAGATAAACAGTAGAATCGATCCCATAGACACTGAAGTTAGCAAAAAGAAAATGTGGAGACGAATCACGTAGAAGCATTGGATTATTCCAACTCCAAAGTGGGGGGAAAATGTTTTTACACATTAATGTGACGTTGCAGAACTGACTTGCCAGATCTCAAAACTCTGGCAAGTGAGTGTCAAAAGCAATACTAATTACTACATCCAGCTCGAACTCCAATGACTGGATTTACACAAGTGAAAGCTCTCCCGCAGGAATGGATCTCTTGACAAGTTTAGCCCAAGATTCATTAGTCTCAGTGATCACCTTAAGAGCATAATCCTGTTTTTCAAGGGAAGCCGTTCATCAGAGAAGAAAAGACAGTTTTATATTTAAATAAGATGCTCAAGTGGCATAACCTCTTGATATCAAGGAGGATAGTCAGTTCAGGTTTTACCACGTAATCATATACCCAGTTAGTAATTAGCATCCATGAATAACTACGTAAAAGAGCCCATAGGATTCTACCCAACATCATGACAGACAAGCAGTTAAGACATAAGATACATGATCACAGAAACAGTCATATATATTTCTCATTGAATTGAGTTAGAAATTGATAATTTAGATTTAGTTGATGTGCGTCCAGTATATCTAAATAGAGATGAATGAGGTTATACTTTTATGTCAAAGATAAATGGTAATCTAGATCATTGAACATTGGCCCAGAAATAGAGGGAAATGAGAAGCAGATGATGATTTTGTCAAAACAGAATGCCTATTACCTTGCTTGCTGGCTTGTTGCCAAGACCAAACTTGTTAGCAGGTTTACCATCAGGGATCTTGTAGTCTCTGAACCAGTCCCTGATTGCAGTAAGTGTGCCCTGGAAATAACTATGAACTTAACTATCAATTGTTTCCAATACGAAATCACAACTCTATTTTCTTAAGAATTTATTCCGTCTCTTATTCATGATAAAATTGAAAAATTGCTCAGTATCCTTGCTCTCAATCAGCAAAACTGATACTGTCAACTCAAATGCAAAACAAATTCTAGCTGAAGAGACTAACAGATGAATAGTATGTGCCAAAACACATGCCTAAATCATTAACAAAATTAATGGAAAGAAACTATTCCAACCATGACAAGGTAAGAAACATTGCATTAACTGTTTCCATTAAGAATCCAATCTAAGCATTTTATAGTAGTGACTAACATTTATGCAACGATTAGAATACCTAGATAACTGTTGCTATCGATCAGTGCATAACATTAGAATGTTCTTTAATCAAATTCATCAAGAGAATAGTAAGCAAACGATTAGTGAGGAGCTTGTAACATCTAGTCTAGATACAATGGTCTACCCTGACCACCATTTTTTTAGTACTATTTTTTATGCAAGTGGTCAGCAGGAGAAAATAACTTACAGGGAAATGTTTCTCCACATCATCAACATCATTGACGAGAGCCGCTCGTGGATCCTCCAAAGATATTGCAACAATTTTCCAGTCAAGTTCCCCCTCATCAATCATAGCCAAAGCAGCCAAGGGCTTGACCTTGAGAATTTCACCAAGTTTTCCCCTTCTTTCACCAATTTCAACAACATCAACTACAATTTTTTGGGGCAGAAGATGATTGTTACAAGACACAAAACGTTTTGAACTAAAGAAGACGTGAAAAAATTAAACCAAATCCAGATGTTCAAAGCACAACCAAGATGTACATGGGTCAATTTTCAAAAAAAAAAATAAAGATGTACCTGGGTCATTATCCCCTAGTGCCCCGTCAACTTCAGAATTTGCAAATGATGGGTCTTCCCATGTCTGTGGAAGTAATCCGTAGTTCCAGTTTATATTGTAGCTGAGGAGAAGGGAAAAAATATGGCATAAGAACAATCAATTTTTAACGGTTAAACACACAGCATAGAGAATAGCATACATAATGAAGCAGGTGGGAGACATGTAATTGATATTCCAACTACAATTGGCT
>JANIMX020000558.1:3977241-3993768 GCA_024582655.2 Erythroxylum kunthianum
CCATACACTAATTGGGTGGGTGATAACTTTGACGTAATCAAAAACTTGAATGTATTCTGTTTATGGAGCATGAGCGAGAGGGCGTTGATACACTTGGGGCATACCTTAGCCTAGTATTTCTGGCGTCAGAGTGAGGAGAAGAAGGTAGGGATAATATGCATCGAGCCTTACGTGACATGATTGGCAAAAAGGATGGGAGTCTTTAGTCGATTACCACTAATAAGGCTGCTCGATACCAGTCTCCTTTTAACCTGGCCGTGATTAAGTACATGCACATGATTATAAGGAGATGAGGACTAATGAGAGCATCTATTGACTGGTAAGAGAGCCAAATGAGTAGGCAATTGCACGAGCAGATATGGATTGCCCCAATATACTAAATCAACCATCAAGATATGACTCACCACCGCCACAAACGGGAGGAATGGAGCATCAGGAGGATTATAATTTGTCGGATAATGCAAGATCGCCCAGGATACCAACACTACCTGGACATTATGACTAGCTGAAGATTGCTTAGTTGGAGAAGTATATGAGGCAGATCTTAGGAGTTTAACGCACCATCAGGGTGAACTAATAGGAGTTGATGGAGCAAGTGGTGAGACTATAGGCCAATGATAGATGGATGAAGGAGGTTATGATGCAAATGGCAAGACATTTTAGGATTTTCATACCACATCCACCAACTAGAGCGGTGGCATCATTGTCTGCTCCACAGTCACTTGATGCTCAAATACCCGACGATTCTCTAATGACTGACATACTAGACTCACCAGATGACTGATGGCTATAATGACAGTTTGGGATGTTTTACTAGGGTTTTCTTTTGTTCCTTTATTATTTGATTATCTTTCTTATTTTTATTTGTTATTTATTTTGTTTTGTCTTATAGCTAGTAAGGGCCTAGCCTGTTAAACTTTATAATTACAATGTCATTTTATTTTATCCTTTTTATCCCCTTTTGTTAGGATGACTATACATAATATCGAATGGATTTTTCAGCGAATTCAGAATTTGTAATTATTATTATTCAGAGAAGTACTAAAATATTCCTTTCTCATTTTTTGTGTTTTCTTTGATATTTTATTTTTCTATGCTTTTAGTATGCATATTGGGAATAACGTACAATTTTAAGTATGGGGAAGGGGTTAACGAAAAGTTTTGAAGATTTTTTTTTATTTTCTTAAAATATCATAATCGTTATTATTTATTCTTATTAACTGACATCTCGATTTATTTAACATATGTCCAAAACACTTTTGGTTATTATTAATTATTGGATTGAATTAATATGTAAAAGGATGAAAGTTAGATTATACTCTCTTTTATAAGTCATATTTTTAGTAATTATTGAGATAGTTAATTTGAACAAAAAATATATATTATTTGCACACATGAGACCTATTTATGAGCTTTTGAGCCTAAGAGTGATATATCATTATTTTATGCTCTTTTATTCTTTGTTGTATGTTATCATCCATAGTTGGATGATTCTAAAACTTGCTTTTATTATTCTTATTGATACCACATTTTTAAACTAGAGACATTAAAATGATAAAGACACTTAAATTTAACTATTTGTTTTAGCCTATTCTCTTTGATTATTATCCAACCTATTTTTATTCCTTAAGAGTAACCACTTTTGAGACTTAGCTCTTTGATTGATTATAGTCACATTGATAGAATTTACCCTATTTTTCTTAAAAACCATTTCATTATTTTTGAACCCTAAAGGATTTGCATTTACTTGATTACTTGAAACTTGTATTATATTGAAGAATTTTGAAGAAAAAAAGGTTTGATATTTCTATGATTATTGATACATAGTGATTGTTAAATTTGTTTATTCTCCAGTGCTTCATTGTTATAAATTTTTATTTTCTCCAAAGTTGCTCAAAGTAATTCACAAGTTAAAAATGATTTATTATGAGCATATTGAAAAAAAGAAAAGAAAAGAAAAGTTGTGATATTTTTCAAAGAGTGAGAAGAATTTTTTTTGCCAATGAAATTATTGTTTAAAGGATCTATATTACAAAGAACCAAGTTTTATGTAATCTTGTTTATGTGAATTTCCTTCGATATTATTGCCCTTTTAATTATCCTCATCATACCATTACTTAAGCCTCATTGCACCCTATTTAAAAGACCTTTTGATTTTTGTTTCTACTTTACTTATTAGTAATGAAGATGTGATTTTATTGCAAGCTTATGATTAAGAATCCTCTTATGTAACGAGTTGAGAGTTTGTAATATTTTCCATCCTAAATACTTTGAGTGCATCAAGTGAATCCTTTGTGAGGGTGTGAAATTTGTGCTTTTGATTTCAAAAGGATTATCAATATGATTGCTATTGATATTGAATTATGAAAGTTGGTTCTACGAAAACTTAAGTCTAATTATATATTGATTTGATTGATAAGATATGATAATTTAGGGTGTGAATGGATAGGTTGAGGTTAATAAGGGACGAATGTTCTTTAAGTTTAATGATTTGGATTATGATTTGCTTGAACACAAACAAAAGCTTAATTGTGGGAATATTTGATAAACGTTTAACGAACTATATTTTTGTGCCTATATTACTATCTTTTGCTTGTTATTTGAGAGTTTTGTTGTTTCCGTACTTATTTTTCTTCTAGTGTGTTTTTAGGTCTAAATTACTTTAATGGATCAAAAGGAGAAAAAGTTGGGAGAAATTGAGGTAGAAAATGAAAGAATTTGAGCTATTTTAGAGGTACATGCCCGTGTGATGAGGTATATGACCGTATAAGTAACACACAAAGCCGTATAAGGGACCATGTAGGTCACTGTGAATGTGTAAAGCTTCGAAGATGTTGTTTTGTCCATGTGAAGATAAGAGCCTGTGTAAGTCACATACATAACCATATCCTATACCTTTGTAAGCTCCTATGAACATGTAAATTCACGATTTTGAAGTGTTTTTAAGATACACAGTCGTGTGACTGACCCATAGTATTGCACTATAAAAGGAAATTATGAAGCCTAATCAAAGAAGAAACAGTTTGAGTCGAAGTTAGAGGCAAAGTTTTTAAGACACAATTCTGAACCTAGGACAACGAAAAACATGAAGATTACTTCAAAGATTCGATAGAGAACAACTTTCCATCAAAGTTTTAAGGGGATTATATTAGAGAAAATGTGGATATATATCTTATGGATTCTTTTCCTTTTAAGTATTCTTATGAACTTTTGATGTTTGTTTTGTTTTCTATTAACTAAGTTTATTTAGTACCTAGGTATGATAGACCCTAAGTGGGGATGGATATTGTGATTTGATATTTTATTTAATACAATTTGATTGATTGATTCGTTACAATTCAATTATGCTTTTTTATTCTTAAATTAATATGTCCATGATATTATTTCAATGTTTGATTTAACATGATTAATATTAAGAAATCCTTTTGTATGAATAGATTTATCATAATTGGAAGGAATTGCATGTAAGCCTAGAGATAAGTCAATATCAATCCTCTATAATAGGGTCAAACCTAATAGTGAATTTACGAATCTAATAATGCAATATTATGGGTTTTAACTAGAAAGAGGTTTAAGTTAATCAACCGATGATTAATTGTTAATAGTATTGAGTAATATATTATCAAAAGATAGGAATTTTTACGATCCAATGACCAATAATTGAATTTCATGATAAGAGTTAATACTTAAAAATTTTATAAAGGGATTCATTTCCTAGGATACTAGTTATTTAATATTGATCAATCTTAGTGTTATTTATGTTTTAGTTCATTATTTGTGTTGAATTTTAGTTTAGTTTAGCTTTAATTAAATAATTATCATATATTTTCTTAGAAAATAGAAAAGAAATTATTATTAATAATTGTAGTCCTTGTAACATCTACACTCTCGATATTCATTGATATTTTATTATAGTTCGATAAGTGTATTGGCCTATAAGAATCATAAAGTAGGGATCAACCCCCGTATCATATTTCTCCTCCTTTCACTTGAGAATGTTGATTTTTTGTTGTACATTGCTAGCTCTCTATCAGGCTTAATACATCTCATTTATTTATTTTTAAAAAAAAATTAAGAAAATAGATATAAACAAAGAGAAAGAAGCAACCTGCGAAAATGTGCAAAGTAACAAGTGGACTTGCCCTTTATTGTCGTGTATTCGCATATCAAAACCAAACTGAAAACTCATTCTGACGTCTGTTTTTCTATTTCATCTCTCTCCCTGTCGGAGAACGAGCGGACCCCAATTCGTGCGTTTCGGGAAAAAAAAAGAAACCAGCTAACAAGTGAGTGAGCCCTCTCGAAAAGAAAAAGACTCATCTTTTTCGTCCACCATTTTTTTTTCTTGGTTGTAGCCTCAGCGAATTACTCCTTGTACTGTGGTATGGCTTCATTCTACGGAGATTCTTCAGTGGAGTACAAATTGGAATTTTGTGCTTTGCCCTTTTCTTTTTCGTTCTATTTTACTTTCTAGTTCTTTTTCTGGCCTAAATTGGACTTCTAATGGTGGATTTTGGAGTTGGGGGTTTTGATGGGGTTTTGGGATCGAGGGTAAGGTTTATATGGGATCTTAGGTGGTTGCATTTTGATTTTGAAACTTAAGAACTTTGTGGATCTCAAGGGATACGAGTTTTCAAAATTTTATTTTTAGTGCTGTATGGATTTTCCGGAACTTTTATTATAAACAAAGGGAACTTAGAAAAAAAAAATCCTAGTAAGAATCTGTTAACCTCGATAAGAAAAACCTAGTTGCTTTACAAAAACGACCTGTTATAAGTGAAGGAAACACTCTGTCTAACTTAGTGTGGGAACTATGCTTCTATGAGGTTTAAGGCTAACGCTTGTGAGGCGATAAATCTAGAGAATGAGATGATGATAATGACATACCTATTGAAGTATCTAACTTTATCTATCGTGGTTGCATGTGTCTCTATCCATGCGGTTGTTGTAATCTGTAGATGATAATTTAACCTGCTACTTTGTTGCACCTCTTGAATTGGTAGGCATGCTTTTGGAGTCTTAAGAAATAAGTTGATGATTAAAAATGTCAGTTGGAAGAAATAAGTTGATGATTAAAAATGTCAGTTGGGGCGATCTTTAGGGTCTCCCATGTTCATAAAGTGTTGGCATAATGTATAGCTCTTTAGACTACCGGGGGAATTCGCTATGTGTTCCAGCGTTTTAGGCTGACTATTTACTTGATTCTATCGGTATATGGTTTTGGCCACATGGAACTCATATTAATCCTTTTGAAACTTGAAAAGTATCAAGATTGTGATTGTTTGATTTATTGTATTAGTATGATCATGCTCAGGTGTAATATACTTATTTGTCTTCCTATTGAATATAACGACATTGCTAGTTTATCTGTCACAATATAAACTCAATTACCATTGCTGGGATTTCTTGAAAAGGAAAACTGAAATAGAATGTGATAGCTAGAATTTCAAAGTTGTTGATGCCACAATATCTAAGGTTGCTATGTAATTCAAAAGCTCCTGTTTTGATTTTGAAGTTTCTTTCTGTTGATTTAAGTTGCTTTGTCATTTTCTTGTTGATCCTTGTTTGTTGTTGCGAAGTTCTATAATGTTCTACATTTTACAAAAAGATAGTAATGGTTGATAGCTGGTAAAGTAATCTTTAAGGGGCTATGGACTGTTCTAGGCTTTAGGTTCCTGGAGCTATACTCTGAAGCAAAGAGGGTTGTGGTGAGAAAGAAGTCTTTACAGAGGGGTATTTCTTCATGCGGGCAATATGAAGACCTTTTCTGTTGTGGTAGAAATTTCAAGCAGAAATTTCATTGATTGATGAGATACCAATAATTCTAAATGACCTGAAAGAAACATCACAGTGATGCTTTCAGGGGTGCAGTCATAACGTAAGTAGATACTTGAATGAAATTTTCTGTGGTGCTCCTCAGCCATCTTACATTTTTGTATAAATTGAAGTTAGTTTGAAGAGCTACCCGGAACAGAACAAAGATTCTTTTCCTGTAATTTTAGTTAAGTTTTATGGACGTAGTCTGGGCATCCAATGGTTTCTACTTTGGAGTTTTAAGTCAATTGCTCAAGTAAACATCCCAAACAGTTGAGTGGATTAGATATAATAAGTTGAAAAGAAAAGAAAAATGGATACTTTATTAAGATTTTATCTATAGGTTTTACTGCCATCACTGGCAATTGTCAAGATGGATTAGGCATTTGGTCGTTGTCTTTTTCCAGCATGCATATCATAAGCAGGAAGTTCAGTGGTTGGTGCAAATGGAAGCTGAAGTTAGTATTTGTCTCAAAACTGCATGAATGGGCTAAAGCAATTGTCTTATAGTCCAACAGTGGTATGCTTAGTATGTCTGTCTGTAGATGATGTAGACTTTGCTGTTTTCCTTTATAGTTGCTTCTACAGAAATAGCGAATTTGCCGCAAAAGTTAATCTGTCTTCGGTTTATATATTTGCACTATTTAGTCATTTACCTTATTGCTGGTGCACATTACATATTTCAACACTTCCTGTCGTTTTATGTGTTGTTTGTGATGGTTCTCATTATTTTTGTGTTGGAGATAGCTAACATCATTCTTATGCTTTTTAGTTGTTTTTTGATGCTCCACGTATTAGCAAATGGCGAATAACCCTCAATATTCGGGTGTACAGGTAATATTCCATGCGAGCAGATTCTTATATTCTTCAAAAAGCATATGGTTTAATCATTTGCCGAACTTCAAAATTTACTAGAGTTGAAATATTCAATTATCCTGCCCATGAAATTTTATGCTGCAAAAATATGTTTCACCGGAAAATCTTATCTTGTCTAATAGGTCTATATTCACTATTGCATACCTAATATGATGTGCGCTGAAATGCAATTTAGTGTCTGCAAATTAATGGAATATTGATACAAGTTAAAATTTTTGTGTTTGATAACCTAAGAAATGGCAATGCTAGGCAGATAGTTCCATGATGATGATGTTGAATATGGTGTGTCCTTGTGAACCGCTTTCTGAGTTCAAAAAGTTTCATGATAATGACAAGCTCACTCTTTATTCTTATTGTACATTTATACCTAGTAGTTTGTAGGACTTCTTTATTATGAGACTATTAATGTTATAAGTGCATAGAAATGCATTTAGAGATAATGGTTTTATGAGGGCTAAGGCTGTATACATGTAGGGTAACCTTACTTTTCTAACATAGCTCCCAATAACTGTTTAACTTTTTCGAATTGTTGATTCACTGATCATAATGGTGACCTTTTCTTATGCTCATGGCTATGTTTGAAAGCTACAGTTCAGTAGCAAAATCAGGATTTCTCTCTCTTTTCTACATTTTTTTGGGGGGTGAGGGAAGTGGGAGGTGAGTTGGAGATCAAAACATAAATCAATACTGGAAAAGAAAAGAAATCGCTAATTCTCAAACATTGGCTGTTGGTGAGGATGTGGCAGTGTCATTGAATGAACAAACAATTCTAGAAATGTAAATACTTCACATTTTGTTAATGATATTTTGCACATTTAACAACTACTGACAATTGAAGGGGACCAAAATGTCTTTGTTAAATTGATTAAGTGTAAATTAATTGTTGTGGCTTTGTATTATATCATTATTGTCGAATTAGCAAGTTAACATAAGAAGTTTTTTGTAAGGTATCTATTATAAAATAAAATTTTCTTTTTAATATACAAGTAAACTTTAGTAGCATACGGTAAAGCAATTTAGTTTTGAGCTTAATCGTTCTTGATTGATATGTATATGTTATTTTTGGTTTTGGGGTGTGGAAGGCATTATGGGCTTTTAGAAAGCAGCCTTCAGCCCAGCTCCCAAATTTTCGTCGTAGAGAGCTAATGATGTCTTAATGTTAAGAGCGAACACATGTTCTTGTGTAGCTAAACATTGGGTATGAAAATCGATAAGGAATGAAGTGTGCTACTCAAATGCTTCCCACATCTATCTATTGTAGGCAGCCTTGAGCTGTTCTGCAGTAAATTCTTTTCTGCTTCTACCTGGTGAAGATTCAATTCATTTAAAGAAAGTCTTGTAAGATGAATAAGTTTTCCACTTTTAGATGCTTACAACAGTATATTAATTGTTGTTGGAAAGTAGGTCAATGAGATTTAGTTGCTATATTTCTATGTTCTTTATTAGGCTAATTGTCAGTTTCTTCTAAGGTCCTGGATATTAACTGCCATTTTATTCAAAGCGTTCATGTGAATTATAGTTAGAAGTTTTTGCATCTGCCATTTGCTTTGTCAACTAATCTCAGCAAAGCATTTATCTCTTGCTAACTTTATACTTGCCTTCTGATGTGAAAGCCCCCTCAACCTCCTTTGAGTGGCTCAATGGATCCTCCTAGAAATTTTGTTCCTTCCGTACCTGGCCAAGTAATCTTTCTTTTTGCTCGATATGTCTATCAAATAGAAAACAATTCTGAAAACTGGTTCTTGATAATTGTTCACAATTGATTATTCCTGCAGTTCCGATCAGCTGTTCCACCACAGCCATTACAACAGTTCATTCCTATGGTTTCTCCACATTTTCAACCTGTTGGTCGAGGTGTAATGAACACTGGTTTGCCTAATCATCCTCAGCAACTTCCATATCCTCAACCAGTGCAGCATTTGCCTCCACGACCTGGCCCACCAGTTCATGGTCCACCCCCATCACAGGTTATTACATTTCCTAATACTCAACCAAACAGCCATGTTATCTCTGGATCAGCTGTAGCTCCCCCTACCATTCCAACACCGAGTAACTTCACTCCAGGTTTTGGTGGCCCTGGAGCACCTCTTTCATCTTCGTACACTGTAAGAAATGTTTTTCCATATAATTGCTATGATGTATCCGATCTGTTGAATAGTTAATTAGTAGGATCTCTATTTTGCAGTTTACACCAACTTCTTATGGTCAACCAGCAATAAGCTTTGGTGCTGTAACTCAGTATCAGCCTGCAAGTCAAATGCATGTAGCTGTCATTCCTGCCGTTGGACAGCCTGGACCATCTTCTTTGAGCCACGGTGCTCCTGTTACACCTGTGCAGAATAGTGGAGAACAATCTTCCGTTGCCACTGCCAATGTTTTGGTTGGAAAATCTCTCTTTGTTTCTCTCTCATGCCATTTTGTTATATTTGCCTATCTAAAGCTTTCCAAAAAAATCGGGAATGTATGCAGGCATCATCTGTCCAGCCTAAGCCTGCAGAAGAGCCCCCAACAGACTGGATAGAGCATATATCTGCAAATGGAAGAAGGTAGGTAATTTTGACTGTTTTCCATGATTATTAATGTTTACTGATAGCTTGGCTTGGTTGTGGTACTTTTGTTCATTTTGTGATGTAAAACCTCACCTTCTAATGGCTGAATTCATGAATATTGTGATCTTCATTGGGTGATAAAGTGAATCGTTATCAGTTTATGTGTTTAACTATAAACTGTTTGTCTCTCTTACCATGGCATTTGATTGCAGCTTGTGAGTACTTTGTACTTTTGGCTCTCCACCCTTTGAGCTTTAGATATATCATGGCACTCTATTAATTTAGGTAGTAAGGTATGAGATTATGACTTGGATGACCAATTTATTGTACATTCTTGCTGATTTATTTAGTTTCACTTTTATATGAACTGCAATAGACAATTAGAAGTTATGCCACTACGTCTTTAAGGCTCTGGATGGGTTACGTCTTGATGTGGCCTAAGTGTTGAACTTATAATGGGATGCTGATGGACATGTTTCTCACCCTCAAATCAATTCACATACTATGCTGAAGTATGAAAGTATTCTGGCACTGAAAAAACATAATTATTGGTTGTTTACTTGTTTCCTAGAGCAAGTAGAATCGGCAGTAGCTTTTGAATCTTTTACCAGTAGGTGGAAACTTTGTGGCCTTATGGGCTAAAAAAGAGACTACGAGTATGGTAGTGATTGCCTTTAATGTCCATTTGATATGAATGGTTCTTCCTTATATGGCCATTTCTTGCTGGATCACTGCACCGCATTACCAAAATCCTTAAAGAAAGTTTGCCATCTTGTTATATTATTTAGTATCATTTTGGTCTACCCCCGTGCTGTATTACAGCGTCTGCCGATTGTCAAAACTCTGGTGTTAGCAATCTTTTACGACCAACTGTCAGTAGCTTATATGTACAACTGCTGCTGTTTGCATCGCCCTTAGATTTGCTTTTTGTTATAGCTATTTATGTTGTAGTTTGGTGGTTCATCTTTGGTGGTGCATCTTCATTACTAGTGAATATTGTTTTCATATTTATGTATTATTTACAACTAACTCACCCTAGACAGCTTTCTCCATTTCTTTGAGTCTTTACTTTCTACTTCTATATAATCAAATAAGAATTTATGGTCTTAGGTTATCAAAGGTATGCAACTCTTCTGTTGCATGATTAATATTGTATCTCTTGCGTAACATTCAGATATTACTACAATAAGAGGACAAAACAGTCTACCTGGGAGAAGCCTTATGAATTGATGACAACAATGGAGGTGAGTTTGCACTGTTTCTGCTGCATAACCTGCTGAATTTTTATAATTAATGGTGTAGTTTCTTAAAATTTCATTTGACTGTACCCTTATATGTGTTTTCCTCTATATTGTTATGAACAATTGTGTTGAGCTTGAATGTGTTTGAGGTTTCTCGCTTCATGATTTTCTTTCCTTGTTGCTTTAGCAATTTATGAGCAGATCTTATTCAGGGCTAGTGTGTAAAATATCCACTTAAGCTAGCTATTACTGTTGGGGATTCTCTTATGAAGGAAATTGTTTGTTAAACTTTGTAAGCTTCTCGTGTTGCTGCTAGGAAATTTCTTGCCTTATCCTCTACTATTTAATTTGCGAGAAGTTTTTTAATATCTACAGTTTCGGAAAGAAGCATTTTTCTGTGGAATGATTTTTTATATTATTCAAGCTCTTATATCAGTAGTTGATGGAAATAAATTTACTTCATCTAACCCGTGTACTTCTTATCTTGTTTACAATTCTTTTGTATTTGAAAGAGATGCACATCTATTGTCTTCCCCAGCAAACACCCCAACCCCTCTCTTTCTTCTGTCTGTATGTAGATAGCTAGTGCTATAATACTTTCTTGCTTATGTGAGTACTGCTGGGGACATGAATACGGTTCTGATGGATCTTTGAACAGCAAATTTAGTTATGGACATATCACATGATGAAATGAACCACTAAACTAGTTTTCTATGGTGTCTTAACATGCTTTATCATCCCATGTTTTGAACATTATATGCTTGCAGGGTACATGTCTTTTGGCGTTTGTTCTAAACTGATTCCACCAGTGGATTTATTTGCTTATTTAACTATGCAGCGTGCAGATGCCTTAACTGATTGGAAGGAATATACGAGTCCCGATGGCAGAAAGTGTGTAATTTCTATGTAGTTTTTTTCTGATTATTTATGCTTGCTTCTGTTGTCCCTGGAACCCCTCTTCCATCCCCTCCATTATGAAACTATATTTAATGTTTTGGTTCTCTTTTTTTTCATCTTCTGCAGATATTACTACAATAGAGTCACCAAATCATCAAAATGGGAAATTCCTGAAGAATTGAAGGTTTTCTCCTTTCTCAACTATTGACATGAGAGATTGTTTTCTCATTTTTTCTAATATATTTTTCTTTTTGTTGTTTATGCTTCAAGGTGGCGCGTGAACAAATAGAAAAGGCGACCACTATGGAATTGCAGTCAGAAAACCTTGGGTCTCCGCCATCAGCTTCTGTTCCTCCATCATTAGATAAAACACCATCTAGTGCAGATACTTCCACTGCAGCCCATGAGATGCCATCAAGTCCAGTTTTTGTTGCACCTGTTGCTGCTGTTGATTATCAACCGCAGTCAGATTCTGAGTCACCAAATATACTTGTGTCCCCTTCTGCAGCAACCAACATTGACGATGTTAAGACAAGCATGAGTCCAGATGATGTTATTTCAGGAAGTATGGAAACCGTTATTCCAGCTGTCAACAGTGTGATGGCACCAAGGTGTTATTCTTTCTTCCTATTTTTGTGCATGTATATGTAGCCAATGCAAGTTAAATGTCATGCAATTGACTATGAACTTGTACTTTATCAAATATTATAGGAATGACTCCAACTGTATTTCGACTCGGGATATTCCTGGTTCTGCAGATAAAGTTCCTGCTCAAGATAAAGAGGTACTAACAGTTATTAGCAACTTTACCAGTATAGTGGAAATAGATGCTTTACTAGTATAGTGACAACAACTACAACACCACCCAGTAAGAAATTGTGAATATCTTACAGGAAGCTGAAAAAACTGATGAAAAAGCTGATAAGGTTAACAGTATCTCATTGGATGAGAAGTTGGTTAATCAGGAGCCTGTAAGTTACGCTGATAAGCAGGTATTGTACCATAAAGTTACCACTTTTGAACTTGTTACTTTGAATTGTATGGTATTATCATATTGATTGTCTTTTCCTTGATAATTTAGGAGGCTAAAAATGCATTTAGGTCTCTTTTGGAGTCTTCAAATGTTGGATCTGACTGGACGTGGGACCAGGTACTTCAGAAAGATCTTTATAATTTCATTTCATAGTGACATGAGAATATCTAACTTTCATACTGGTTGCACAGGCCATGAGAGTAATAATCAATGATAAGAGATATGGTGCTTTAAGAACTCTTGGTGAGCGGAAGCAAGCATTTAACGAGGTAAATTTTTCTCTTTATATCATGTGTCTATTTGTGTGGAGAGAATTGTGTCTTTTATGTACTCTGTTTTGTTCTATTTTCTTTTCTTCTCCCCATTTCTTTCCTTAATCTTTTTATGCAGCTTGTTTTTTCCTTTGAAGGTTGTTTTCTAATTTTTGGAAGGAGATTCTTGTCTAAAATGTCCTGGTTGTTATGGGGTTAAATTTGGAAAGCTATTCTTTAATTGACATTTCTGGAACAATTACTTCCCAGCTGGTCATATTGTATGAATGTTGAGCTTGTCTTTAGGAATGGTCACATGTTTTTTTTCAGTTCTTGGGTCAAAAGAAAAAACTAGATGCAGAAGAAAGACGACTAAAACAAAAAATTGCAAGAGAAGAATTTAGAAAAATGCTGGAGGTAAGTGATTGTATCTGTCGTTTGTTTTGATTGAGCTCTTTTCCGAAAGTTCTTAATTAGTATTCGTTTCTGCTAAAATTCTTTTTAGGAATCTACAGAGCTGACATCATCTACCAGATGGAGGTTTATAAATTTCTTTTCAAAATTTTCTTTCATTTTTGTTTTTTATTATGCTTGTTCATTGCTAATTGCAGATAACATGTTCATTATGTTCATAATTTCTTTT
Source organism: Erythroxylum kunthianum (assembly GCA_024582655.2). NCBI lineage: Eukaryota > Viridiplantae > Streptophyta > Magnoliopsida > Malpighiales > Erythroxylaceae > Erythroxylum > Erythroxylum kunthianum. The sequence goes on from JANIMX020000558.1 coordinate 3,990,546, forward strand.
ATGCTATTCATAAATTTACTGTTCAGCAAATTGGTTACAATGTTTGAAAATGATGAGCGGTTCAAAGTGATTGAACGGGAAAGAGAACGCAGGGACCTATTTGAAACATACTTGAAGGAACTCGCAGACAAGGTACACTCTCTTACTAACTGATCTCTGCTCACTGTGACATCTGGTGCATTTTTTGATCGAATCTATTTGACATTCAAATTATATAGCGCCATTGCAGCTTCATGATGCAACTTGAAATCATCTTACACAGCCTTTTATAACCTGAACGTGAAGTAAAATGTGGAACATACCATTAATATGTAGAGCCCATCTTGGGTCCTTGGTTGGAAAATGAAACAAAGAGCTCAAATGCTCTCTCTTCCAAGTAGAAGTGCTCTTCCTTTCTTTTGTTGCTAGTAGGGCCCAGGAGAGGGTGTGGGGAGGGGGATGGGAATCACTAAGACTTTGGTCCTGGGGACTAGGGTGCTTAACACTGGGCTACCTCCTCATTCCTGTCCACATATGTTGGACAGCAGCTCATGTTTAATGATGATGCATGTCTCTGATTATATGAATTATAGTACTTGACTATTGACATATAAGTCAGACAATAGGTGAAGAACTATGGCTAAATTGATGTTTTTGTATTCTCCTTTTAAATTGTTTCTTATGCTGTTTGCACCCCATCTATTTATTTTGAATGTCACTCTGTTGAAAAAGGCCTAATGGACAAACCCTAGGGACATCATTTGAAGCCATGTTTTGAAAATTAAGTAGTTGATGATTAAATGCTGAGAAGTTCTTCGGTCCTTGTCATGATCAGGAACGTGCTAAGGCACAAGAAGAGCGTAAGATCAATATCGTGGAATACAGGAAATTTTTGGAATCTTGTGACTTTATTAAGGTAATCTTCTGCAAAGCTGTGATTCATATTTTCCACATTGATCTTCATCTAAGTTTTACTATCCACTATGTTCACAGGCAACTACGCAATGGCGAAAAGTTCAAGATCGTTTAGAGACAGATGATAGATGTTTACGCCTTGAAAAGATTGATCGATTGGAAATTTTTCAGGTAACTTTTGGTTTTCGGGTTAAATTTGCCTTATTAGTAATGACTAATTTCAAGATGATGTCTCAGGACTACTTACGCGATCTAGAGAAGGAAGAAGAGGAGCAGCGAAAGATACAGAAGGTGCTAGAATTGATAACTTCTACACCAAGCTCATCTCTTTCTGTTTTTATAATTTTGTTGGTTTGATTATTAAACTAAACAGGAAGAATTAAGGAAATCAGAGCGTAAAAATCGTGATGAGTTCCGCAAAATGATGGAAGGACATGTTGCTGATGGAACTCTTACAGCCAATACCCACTGGCGTGATTATTACATGAAGGTTAGGTTGAAAATAATGATTATGTCAAGCCATGCTCTGGAATATTGTCTATCTATCCTTTCACTTGAAGTTGGGTTTTAGGTTAAAGATTTAAATCATAGTTTGGGACCCGGTTACTCATTTTCCCACTTAAATTTGATTTTAAGGTTATAGATTCTAATCATGGTTGGGACTTAAGGCCTCGTTTTTTACTGGACGTTTTTGCAGGTGAAAGATTTACCTGCATATTTGGATGTAGCATCAAACACCTCAGGTTCAACCCCAAAAGATTTGTTTGAGGATGTTGCTGAGGAGCTAGATAAACAGGTGATCATGCTATTTTTTTGCAATTCTGCTTGACAATCAGCAACACTAAAAACTATATACTGAGAAATATTTATTACCATAGACTTGGTACAAACCTTATATTATTCCTATATAGTTTTACAGTTGAGTTTCTTGCTCTTTCTGTGCTCACTTTCAGGTTAATTCTTCAGATTTTCAGATTTGTGTCTACTTATTATCTAGATCTAACAGGCTGAACAGTTCTGTGTTAAAAGTGCATTCTACCTGCCTACAATTTTTAAAATTTTCTTAAATTTTTTGTACAATCATAAGTTACTGAACACATTTTGGTTTCTTAATAGGTTCTATGTTAGCTAAGTTTCAGGCTTTCTAATTATGGCATTCCATTTACTTTGACAGTACCATGATGACAAAGCAAGACTAAAGGATGCTGTCAAGTTGAGAAAGGTCTTAAATGAATTCTGTTCTACGTTCTGTGCACCCTGTTCTTCTGGATGTCTAATATACTGGTAATTTTGTCAGGTTTCTTTGACATCAACCTGGACACTTGATGATTTTAAAGCTGCTATTGCAGATGATATTAGGTCTCCACCTATATCTATTGTGAACATGAAGGTAATTTAATTGGTGATTGTAGTTGACTCTTCTTTTTGAGCCTGATTTTTTCTTTTTTGCAACTGTTGAATTGTTTGAATTTAGAAGTTCATTTGCTTCCAAAAACTGCTGATCATTGAGTCCCAATATCCCAACTTTGATCAGTTTTCACTTTTTCCTGAATTTTTCATTTTATTTTGATATTTTACTCAATTTTTGCTTACTATTTCCAATAAAAAAATAGCTAGAGAGATGCTGAGAGTTTCTTCTGCTTTGCTGATGCAAGGCCTGAATATAAGAAAGACTACATATTTATATCAAATAATCCCACTGTATATAAACTCCTCTGAATCCTAAGATTCGAATTTCCAATTAAAAAAGGGGGCTATTCACCAAATTGCATCAAGTGCTTTTGTAATTTCAAATTTCTCTTTTGGTCCCTAAATGCCCTCCATTGCATTTTATTGTTTATGAAAACACCCAGCCCTTACTTCTGTTATCTATGGATGAACTTGTTGAGAAAAAGACAATATAACTTCAGTTGGTTTTGTTTCTTGATTCATGAGTCCTGATATGATGAAATTTAAGACCAATAAATTTGAGGTGGAATTGTTTTGTAATAGAATCCTCATGCTTGTTCTGCTACTCGCACTACTGCTCATCTTTGGCACTCCTGATTGGGTCACCCCTCCACTCGCACTACTTCTCTTGTTCTTCGTCGGTTCAACCTTCCGTTCACTTCTGGACTCAACTTTGGTCATTGTCCAGCCTGCTCCTCTGCAAAGGCTCATACTCTTCCTTACCCGCCTTCACCGTCTCGGTCACTCCGCCCTTTTCAACTTCTGTTCATGGATGTTTGGGGTCCGGCATCCATACCGTCCATTAATAATTCTCGCTATTATCTATCTATTGTTGATGACTTCTCTAAATTTCTGTGGTTTTTCCCTATGCAAACTAAGT
>JANIMX020000558.1:4035233-4048594 GCA_024582655.2 Erythroxylum kunthianum
AATAAATATGTGATTATCCTAATGAGTTTATCAAGCCTTTAAATTAAAGTCTTTAACCCCTAATTAATTAGTCAACTTTCGTATCTCTAATTAACAGTGGACTCTAAATTGCTCCCATACACCTCCTGAAGCTATGATTGCCCAATGTTTTATATCAATTATCTCTAATTCTTTAGTGAATAATTAATTAGTGGCATTGCATTAATCCCTGGATAACCTCTAATTAAACTAATTATCGCAACTCTCGTATTGATTAATTATTCCAGTTATGAATTCCTAACAAACATATATCTACTCCCGTGTTTAATTGGTTTCTAACAATTTTAATCAATTAAGAGTACAATTGAAATTATAGGAATTACAATCAGAATTAAATTACATACCAATTAATCCTACAACATGACAACTACTATCATCTTAGCATTATAGGGCTTCATCCTAGTCCCACGAGAGAAATTAGCTAGACATAGAATTAAAATTAAACATGTAATTAACAAAATAAAACAAATCATAAATCATAATAAAATTAAATTAAAACAATTAAAACAATGATTAAAAAATTACTAAATAATTAAACAATAAATCATGCAATAACACAAATAATCTTAAAACAATGAATTCGAAAATCAAATTATAATGTAAAAGAACAAATATGTGACTGTTATGAAAATAAAGAAGTTAAAGGCTGGAAATCAAATAACAGTAGAAAGGAAAGACAATAAATTGAATTAATGAATGAATAATAACAAAACCTAACGAGTTTAATGATTTTGGGAAAACAAAGAACTTTAGTATTATAAAGCATCAACAAAAGTCAATATTCAACATTCTGTCCATAACAAATCGATAAAAATACTCTAATAGCGTTGAAATCTAAGGTTAATTGAAGAAGAAATCTACTAGAAACTAAGAAAGCTTGAAGAAAAATAAATGAAAAATCTATCTAGCGGCTAAGAATTCAGAGAAAAGCTAATCAAATGAAATTAAAAACCTAAGACTTAAAAATAATCTGACTAACCTTTCGAATTATTAACATAATTTCCTATTTATACAGAAAATAATAAAACGTCGGCTCCCCTTAATTATACGCCAGCGGTGTAGAAATGAATATCTTGACTTTACGCCTATGCAACGCTAACAGCGTACATCTTATTTTGTCCGCGTATTGGCGTCATATCGAAAAGGAGACTTTGTATTCCTCCTCTGTCAGATACATGAGAGAAAACTATCAATTTGGACTCCATCCACCCACTTCTTCTCGTCCACTATATTTCGGAGGTCACTCGGTGAAAGGTACATCAAGTAACCGTTGTCAAGCCTATAATACATATATATAAATATACATTATTAAGGGTGAGAATGAACTAAATCACTTAACATTATATGAAATATAATAAAAAAAGTTTCAAGTTATTTATGTCTTACTTAATATCCTCCGTTTGCGAGTGTATAAACTCAGCGTAGCCCTCTGGGGGGTTAGGATCATCGTCCCTAGATTGCTTCATGTCTACAATAGATGGTGTCGTCTCCTCCTCATCTCCAGGAGTTATCTCCTCCTTAACTCCTCGCGCCGTCTCCTCCTCAACTCCAGCTGCCGACTCCTCCTCAACTCCTCGCGTCGTCTCGTCCTTAACTCCAGGAGCCGATTCCTCCTCAACTTCAGGCGTTGTCTCCTCCCCAACTCCAGGCGCAGTCTCCTCCTCAACTCCTCGCGTCGGTAGTGTCTCTTCCATATCTCTCAATGCCGACATCGTCTCCTCCTCAACTCCTCGCACCGGCTGAGACTCCTCCTGATCGCTCACTGCCGATGCCTTCTCATCCTCGCCCTTCTTTCTCTTCTTCTTACGAGTTGGATCGGTGCATGGCGGTCAACAAAACTGCGATGGTTGTCGATATCGCACTGGTCGTCCACCATCCACACCAACATCCTCCTGCAAGTACACGAAAATTAAAGTAAATATTACATAAAGCATGTCTATAAATATCATATTTTATGTAAATGTTATATACAAGTTTGTACCTCACCATCACCTCCATGCAAACCATCAGGGTCCGCAATAATCGGGACAAGTAACCTCTCCAGTCGCTTCTGTCCCCTCTCCAGTCGCCTTAGTCATTTGTCGTGTTTGCTGATTTGCTTCTGCAGACTTTGTAACAATTGGAGTTACAAACTGAGCATCTCGACGACTTGCAAAAAGAAAGATGAAAGTTAAAAAAAATTTACGAACAAACGATTATATGTAATTAAAAAAATTACAAAAAATCATACCCCAAGATTATTAGACCCTTCCAGTTTCATAGCTGGGGGCCATCCTGCCTCGTTCCTATACTTTGACCTCATCTCTCTCTTTATATGGTCGTGACGACCCACCAGAACCTCCTCTTTCTCCTCCTCTTCCTCCTCATCCTCCTCCTCTTCCTCCCTGCCTATATGATCATCTTATTTAAAATCACTATCTCCCTCCTGACCCCCACCGCCCCCATATTTGTGTACTTCCTCTTCAACCTGGTGCAAGGGGTTGAAAGACCTCCAAAAATTAGTCTCCCGCTCCTTATCGGTTGGCTCGAGCGTTTGAATCGATCCTTGTACCTGCAAAATTGTAAAATTAAATTAAATTAAACATATATTATACATTAAAAATAGTATTTATTAAAAGTATTAAAATTACAAACTTACATTATTAAGATCTTTCACATTATCTTTTATTTGTGATCTTTTGTTGGACAACTACTTCTTGCACCTAGGGATTGTTTCTGCCACACCCACCTTAACACTCCATTTTGTTTGGATCCATAGGAAAGTCTCCAGCAGCCATCACTGTAGAGAGTAAAAAGTATAATTAAAAAAAACAAAATATTAATATTAATATTGAGAGAGCATATATTACTAATTGTACCTGAAACGCCCAAACAAAACTATAAAGATTGTATTTCCCCGTTTTATCGTGAGCTAGCTTCTTACCAGCTAAACGGGGGTAATATACACTCAAGCTGTATATATAAGTACTCCAGGGGAACGCCTCAAATGCTAGTAAATCTTCTATCATTGTCCACAGGAATTCCTCCACGGATGAATGATCATCAAGGCCTAGTAATGTCATGTTGACGATTGCAATGTAACCCAGCTTCAGAGCATCCTCTGCATCCAAAATATCCTTTGAACTGAGTACCATTTCAATCGTTTTACCAAACACCTTTTCATCTTCAGGGAAAAGACACACCCGTAAACTAGCATCTCCAACCAGCCTCGCTTCAAAACTACTTTTCTCGATCCGACCAAATCGGAGCCAAGTCATTAGTATAAACTACTGCTTCCCAAATCTATATGGCATGCCGCCAATCTCAAATCACATTTCATCTTTGCAGGCGCTTGGAAATGTCACATCCCGACTCAAAATATGAAAAAATCAATCTTGGAGCACTCATATGGTGCGCTAGAGGGATCTGCAAGAACTATCCCAGCGGGCTCTTAATCACCCTATCCAGCACCCCATTATCTTTTTGCGCACTTTTCACAGGCCCAAGAATGTTTAACCCACAACACGTATCAACCCGTAGTTTAGTAGGGACTTCCCGGTTCGCATGAACATATGTGAATTACATCTGTATAACCAAACAAAATAAAAACAACAAATAGTTAATGAGATGCATCGAATTTTCTCACTTATGACACCAAAAATAACAAATTAGGGGATATCGGGTTTCATTCCCCTCGGGTTTAATTGAGGGATTAAACCCGATATCAAGTTTAGTTGGGGGATTAAACTCGATATCGGGTTTAGTTGGGGGATTAAACCTTATATCGGGTTTAGTTGGGGGATTAAACCCGATATTAGGTTTCATTCCCCAACTAAACTCGATATCGGGTTTCATCTCTCAACTAAACTCGATATCAGGTTTAGTTGAGGGATGAAACCTGATATCGGGTTTAATCCCTCAACTAAACCTAATATCGGGTTGGAATGAAAACCAACATTACCAAACATAAAAGGTGGCTAAAAACGAATGAACCAATTTGCATGGGGTTGTTTAAGAATAAGAAAGTGGAAATTGTTAAATATAACAACAACGAATGAACCCATTTTCATGAGGTTGTTTAAGAAAGTGAAAATTGCTAAATATGACAATAACGAATGAGCCCTTTTGCATGAGGTTGTTTAAGAAAGTAGAAATTGCTAAATATGACAACAATGAATGAACCCATTTGCATAGGGTTATTTAAGAAAGTGAAAATTGCTAAATAAGACAACAACGAATGAATCAGGTCAGATTATGCTTTCTTAAGAGGAAGAGCACAGGTAAGCCAACCTTTTCTGACAACATCTCAAAACCAACATTACCCTAAATCGTACATTTACAAATCGTGGCCTAGTTGACGTTCAACCTTGCAGGAATGAGGTAACGTTACCTAGTTGATGCGAAACCTTGCAGGAATGGGGTAATGTTGCCTAGTTGACGTGAAAACTTGCCTTACTCGGGTAGTGTTGAGATTTGAGAAGGTATAATGTATAAGGTCGAATGTAGAATGTGAGAGCGTAAACCTTTCAGATGTTTTTTGTAAGGGTAATTTGAACGTTTTGTATTTTTATCTTATTTTTAAATTTTTCTTGTATTAAGGTTGAGTAGGTTATTTGAAATGGTAGGGATAATTTGAGTAATTTGGGTATAAGTGTAATAAGTTTGTTTGAGGGAGTTGTAAACGTTTTTATTATTATCAAAATATAAGTAAAAACGAATTTTAAATTTGAGATGTTGTTATATTTAGCAATTTCTACTTTTAAAAGAGCTTTTAAGATGATCTTTTTATAATATATGATATTGTGTTAGGTGATTCTCAATTCGAAAACATGCTTAATAGTTCACTTTTTGATTGAGGTTGTATTGAAAGTGAGGTTATATACTTTACTTCAATATTTAGCAAAGCCAAACAACCTTCAAAATATAGTTTATTGACAAAAATAATATGCTATGTCAGATCTTCTCCAAGCTATGATTGCATCTAAAATGACTTACATAACATGACAATGACACATCTTCACTATGCAGTGGTACGTAGAAGTCTGAATATCCTTTTTATATGGGACATTTTCCTTGAAAACAACAATTACTTTAGGAATGAGAGTTTTGTTAACAACTTATAGGACCTAGAAATTACTATCAATAAGCTCAACGTTCATAAATTTAACCTTTAAAATTCTAGTTATTTACTTATTTTTAATAATTTTATTATTAAACTAATCAAATTAATTTTAATTACATTATTTAAAATTATTTATCTTATTCTAATAAAAATAATTAATACATTTTAAAAGATTATTTTAAGGTTATGGGTACTTTTTAAACTTAGAATTAATAAATCCTAATTATGATCTTATTTTTAAATTGGGCCCGTACAAACCAAATATATTGTAAGAGCCAAATATTTCTTATTCTATTATTGGTATAGTATAATCTATGAACCAAACAACTCTTATTTCAAGTAGATGTCAAAATGACAATAAACATAGTTACTCCACCAAGGTTTGAATGAAAAATATTAATTATACGCAGTTTTTTTCTTATTTTATTTATAAAGAAATTATTTTTATAATTTAAATTCGTAATCTTTTAATTATAAATGAATAATTTTTACCGATTATTTCAATGCTCACAATTATTTTAATTCTGAGTCACTTTATTCAAACAACCCTTATTTAACTTGTTATGACTTTCACATTTTGCTTATGTTAGAGAGCTAATGGATTTGATTTAGTGATTGAATGTGTGAAAACTATTGAATTGTTCATTACCGAGAGATTTAATGTTTGCGCATTTGGCGCCAAATCCCATATTTGGCTCTACAAATGGACCACTCTCACTCTCACTCTCACCACCGCTATTACACGCAACCAACCTTGCAACCGATCCATCGTTGCAGAACAACCAAAAAGCCTACAACATGGGAAAATCCAAACAATATTGGCTCCTAAAGACAGAGCCAGGAGAGTGGTCGTGGGAGGACCAAGCAGGTAACGGGGGGATATCGAAGTGGGACGGTGTCAAAAACAAGCAAGCCCAGAAGAACCTCAAGGCCATGTCCCTTCAAGACCTATGCTTCTTCTACCACTCCGGTGCTCAGGGCGGTCGACGCGTGGTCGGATTGGTTACGGTGGTGAGAGAATGGTATGAAGTGGAGGGCGAGGGGATGGTGGATGTGAGGGAAGTTGCAGAGATGAGGAGGGCAGTGGAGCTTAAGGAAATGAAGGAAGATGAGAGGCTTAAAGGGTTTGCGTTGTTTAGGCAGCCTAGGTTGTCGGTGGTCCCAGTTCCCAAGGAGGTTTGGGAGATTATTTGCGAATTGGGAGATGGGTATCATGGGGATGGCAAAGACAGAGAGCTGGATGCCGTTGGTGAAGCTAGTGATGGTTACGATGAAGAAAATCAGTGATGGGTTTTATGGGATTGCAAAGGGGCAAGCAGAAGAACCATTATAATTTAGATTTAGAAATTTGTGGGATTGTTTTTTTGTAAAGATGGCTATTTCACTGCTTTGTCTTTTGGAATTTGGTTTTGTGATGTGCTAGGGAAGCCAGTTTATTTTGTTTTGTTGTGTATAATCGCAAATAGTTGCTATGTTTCGTCTTGTTTATACTTTTTGGACAAATGTGCGCTCATTGTGATTGATAGATATTATGTTTTCTTATAAAGGATGTATTAGAGAAGGAGCACCGACCAAAATGCACACACTTGGGACAAAACCCATTGCCAACTCCAAAGCTATTAACACTCCTTAAAGCATTCTATCATACATCTTACAGGCAGCGACACAGCCTACTAACCTTAATCCTTTTTACACAAGAAACTCGAGCCTCCATTTGAAATAGAAGTTTGTCTACAAAATGGGAGGTCTTGCGCAAATACGTCCTCTTTTCTTTGACGCCATATACCGTCAACGGCTTAAACCCTTCAACTTCCGAGCTCTCTCTTCGACCACAGATTGCACCAACCAGTCACGTGGTGGACTGCCTCGCTTCTTCTCCCAACAGCTTCCTTCTTCTAAGGCACGCACATTACCCCTCTGTCTCTCTCTTGTTTTTAAGCACAAAGGTTCTGAACTTAATTTTATTTTCAATTTGATGGATGATCCTTTTTTGTTGTTACTATCCTGTTGTCAATGTAGGGTGATGTAGTTCGTGTTCAAGGCGATGAATTCTGGCATATGACCAAGGTCTTAAGGTTGAGCATTAATGACAGGTACTTTATAATTACCTCGTATGTGTGTGTCAATTACAACATAATTGCAGTTAGTCAATGGTTTATTTATAGTATTCAATGTAATGAAATTCAAGGATAGAGCTCTTTAATGGGAAAGGAAGTTTAGTGCAAGGATGCATACAGCGGGTTGATCGTGTTGGACTTGATTTTGTGGCATTAGAAGATCCTATATCAGTTCCTCCTCAGGGCACACAGTGGCATGTATTTGCAGCATTTGGTAAGTTCGAGTGCTTCTTGAAACAGAGTACCAGTAAACTTAGACTCACATGGTTGTCTCTTCAAATATGTTTTAGGTACTCTAAAGGGTGGCAGAGCTGATTGGCTTGTCGAAAAATGCACGGTAGGTACATGTTGTATATATTATGATTATCTTGTCTGCAAGTGAATCATTTGTATAATTTGGCTGCAAATTTGCTAAACCTATCGCTTTTCATATAGGAATTAGGAGCTTATAGTTTGACCCCTCTACTGACAGAACGTTCCCATTCAATCTCTGATAATAGAGTGGACAGATTGAGCCGTGTCATTTTAGCTGCAACTAAGCAATGTAAGAGTTTAACAAGTATGTCATGTTGTAAAATTTAACAAGTATGTCATGTTGTAAAATTTAACAAGTATGTAAGAGTTGGAATTATATTGAGCTTATTCATAGATCTTGAACTGTAATTTGGGTTTTCTTTGATTTCTTTCATACACCTTTTTCTGTAACAGGTCAAAGGCTACATGAAATGATTTTGAGTCCTCCTGCACAAGTTGAGAACCTTTTACCTCTTGTGAGTTTTCTTCCCTCCTTTCTACACTTAATAAGTAGGAATAAAATATTGTAGGTAAAACATGAGGATGCATATGAACGCACCTATGAGAGTCTTGTGGCGTATTTCTGTTGATAATTCTCTTCAGATTAAGAACTGACAGAAAAACTTCAAGAATCTTTAATAATAGGAAAATTTGTGGTGCTTTGATGTTTGTTTAGGATAATAGATCGATGCACAAAGGCTGAATTGTCACAAAGGTTTTAGGGGTTTGACTTTGAAGGGTAAGATTTTGGTTCTGAATATTCATATTCATATTTTAAGGTTTGTTTTGTTACTGTTCACTATGTGATGAAGGCGATGCAGCACTGCATAAGAAGAAAAAGTGACAATGGAAAGAGAGCAATTTTAGAACTTTATTCTATAAATATTTTGATTTGAAAAAGTGTAATGCTTATCAATTTTAACAAACTAGAGTACGTAAAAACATCCGTGGTCTTTTCCATTTCTAACAGAAACAATTTCATCTTCAGAGGAGAAGCTATTCCATCACCATAGATATTTAAATAGAAATGCTCTTCATGAGTTTGAAGTTTGTAGCTGGAAGCCTAGGATTCCAGGTAGGTATCTAGTCTATTCATGCAATGAATGTGCCTCCAGTGGCTTATGTTTATAGAGGAAGTAAGAGAGAGGACGGACATATGTAATTGCCATTATTGTAGAGAAATAAATTTTGATATGTTAAATGCTCTTTCTTGTAGTTAAATTTTTGTAAAAGCTTAATACATATTTTTTTCTATATAGGTTGCCCAGTCACAAATATCTCTTCTGGCAGCAGCAGGAGCAACCCCTGTTTGTAGTTTGTTGCCTTCACCAAGAAAAGAAATGACTGGAATGATAATAGTGGGACCAGAAGGGGGTCGGTACTCATTTCTTATTTATTTAACTCTATATTTGGGTAAAGGATAAACATTTTATGTTACTGCTCTTCCAATTTTGTTTCTAGCTGCTTTTATCTTGTTTGCTTGACAATATTGTCTATTAACTAAATGTGTTGTTGAAGGCATTTACAAGTGTTTTTTGACCCTGGTATTGATGGTAATAGTGTTTCTTCTTCTGTTGGCAAGTTACTTATGCATCTTGTGATGATGGTTGCACTGTTTGCCCCTACCTCCTGCCATCCTTTTGACTCATTATTGTCCTGCTGCTGTAAAGTCTGAGCTCCTCTACTCTATTACTTTTTAAAGTGATTCTCTTACAGATCAGTTGTGCATGCTGCAGTGTTTCTTTTGTTTTACTTCCGGAAGTTCGAAATTGATGTGGTTCCATTATCTAGTCTGGTATAAAAGGATTGTCATTTAACTATGTCCTACTATCAACTTTGATATTAAAGAAATTTGTTACAGATTGGTAACACTCCTAAACTGAGCAGTGAAAACTGTGTCCCATTTGTTTCACATCGTAAGGGCTTGTTTGAAGGCATAGTTTCTTTTCCCACTTTGTCAAACATGAAGCTGCCAATCTTAACATACTATGTTGGTTTCTATTTTGGAATGCCATTAAATTTAGTAGACAATGAAGCTGTGCTATGTTCCAGATTTCACAGAAAGAGAAGTAAACATGGTGTTGGAAGCAGGAGCTAAAGCTGTTGGTCTTGGTCCTCATCGTTTGCGTGTTGAAACAGCAACGATAGCACTTTTAGCAACTCTAATGTTGTGGTCTGATCCTCAGCAAATCTAGGGCTTTGCACATTGGGAAGGATCCGTTTCTATTATGTGCTTATGCATTCTCTTCAGCTTGTTACTACACTGAGGTCAGTCATCCCCTCGAATAGGTCGGAAAGAATCCCTTAGAAGAGACCGGAATTGATTGCAAATCTTCGCCGTTGCTGCAAGACCACTATTTGGGATATGGTGTAAATTTTTTACCTCATGTTTACTTTTTTATTAATATGAACTAATATGTGCAAGAGATATTAGTACGTGTTTCCATTTTCTTAATACAATTAACTCTTATAGCATATACATGAGCAGTGTTAACATATTTGCATATATCTTGTTAATATATCTGTATATATCTATTAGGATGTATCCCTGATTATAATCCTTGATTCTAGGGATTTACTAGCCTAATTAGTCTCATTAGTTGTGTATATATATATATCAGTGTAATTATACCAAGAGATTACTGAATAATATCATCTGAGTTTACATGGTATCAGAGCTGGTTCTGGAATTGATTTTTCCAGAAATCGTTTGTTCTTCAAGAGGGACATTAGGGTTTGGAAGGGTGTGATTCCACAACATCCCTTGGCAGCCCTCCTTTTCTCTCAGTGCCCCCTAGGTTGTCTTCAGAAGCCGCCGATCGGTCAGCCTCAGAAGTCTGGCCGTCGTCTGCCTGCGCGTGAGATCCCACGCGCCACCGACCTCTTCTGTCACTCGCGCCACTCACGCGGCACGTGAGGGCGCGTGCACCACCCGTTCTGCCCTCTGTTTCTGCCGCCTGTCTTCGGGTCTCTTTTCTGTCTGTTTCTATTGGATTTGTGGGAATTTGACTCACTTCATCTACTGCCCTCTTTGGTATTCACATATTGAATTGGTTCTTTTGTCTTCAGTTGGGTATCTGCTCTTTATCAGACTCTGTTTTTTTGTTCTGGATTGCTTATTTTTCATTATGACTGAACTCAAACCTGGCACTGAGGTTATTCCTGTAATGAACAAAATCACGGATACCAAACTCAATGGGTCTAATTATCTTGGTTAGAGTAAGACCATTACGGTGCATTTGCGGAGCATTGATATGAATGATCATCTCGATTCTGACCCCCCGACAGATGATACTCGCAGAACTTGGGTTCGTAATGATGCCAAACTCCTCGTTCAGATTCGAAATTCTATTGAACCAGACATTCTTTGTTTGATCAATCATTGTGAGTTTGTTAAAGAACTTATGGACTATTTGGCATTTCTGTATTCTGGTCGTAGTAAAATCTCTCGCATCTACTCTGTTTCTAAGTCCTTTCATAAGGGGGAGCAGCAGGAGAAGTCCCCCACTGCCTGCGTCATGGAATTCAACAAAGTTTATGAAGAACTTAACACTCTTCTTCCCCAGAGTGCTAATGTGAAAAAAATGCAGCAGCAGAGAGAGAAAATTGTTGTTATGAGTTTCTTAACAGGATTACATCCTGAATTTGATACCTTCCGCTCACAACTTTTATATGAATCCACCATATCGTCACTCCAGGACACCTTTGCTAGATTTCTTCGAACAAAAGATCTTCCACCATCACAACCCACTGCTCATACTAGTGCTCTTGTTGGTCGCGGTGGCTCTCGTGGTGGTCCTCGTGGTGGCTCTCGAGGAAGAGATACAGCTCATGGCTCTTAACGGTCCGAATATGAGGATATAGAGTGTTTCTATTGTCATGACTTTGGACATACTAAATATCATTGTCCAAAGCTTGGCAAGAATCCGAAGGGTCCTTCTACTCATGCTGCATCATCCTCTGTGACTGTTACTATTTCGAATGAAGAGTATACCAGGCTTACTGAATCTGTGAAATCATCAACACCCACTGCTACATTTGCTGATACTGGTAAGTCTGCTACATGTCTTGTGTCTAAGGGATCCAAATGGGTCATTGATTCTGGTGCCTCATATCATATGACAGGTAACCTAGACCTCTTTTCCACTTTTCACACTTCTGCCCCTTCTACTCATGTCACTATTGCTGATGGGTCTACCCCACGTGTTCTTGGTTCTGGTACCATTTCCCTGAACCCATCTATTTCATTAAAGTCTGTCTTGAATCTTCCTAATTTTTCGTTCAACCTACTTTCTGTCAGTAAACTTACCAAATCTTTACATTGTAGTGTTTCATTTTTTCCTGACCATTGTATTTTTCAGGATCTTTTGACAAGGCAGATCCTTGGTAGGGGACATGAATATGACGGACTATATTTACTTGACACTCCGGGGCCGAGCTCTCTTGTTTGCACAACATCCTCCTCACCGTTCGAGATACATTGCCGCCTAGGTCATCACTCCAGA
The DNA here is from genome assembly GCA_024582655.2 of Erythroxylum kunthianum. Taxonomy (NCBI): domain Eukaryota; kingdom Viridiplantae; phylum Streptophyta; class Magnoliopsida; order Malpighiales; family Erythroxylaceae; genus Erythroxylum; species Erythroxylum kunthianum. The sequence continues at coordinate 4,047,290 of JANIMX020000558.1, forward strand.
GTTTCAAGAAATTGTGTCCTCAGTTTTCCCATTTATCTTCTTTACCTTGTGATTCATGTCAATTTGCAAAGCATTCTCGTCTTCCTTTAAGTCCTAGGGCAAATAAGCGGGTTGCGTCCCCTTTCGAGTTAGTTCATTCAGATACCTGGGGTCCTTGTTCTGTTTCATCCAAAACTGGTTTCAAATATTGTTACTTTCATTGATGACTACTCGCGTGTTACTTGGCTCTACTTTCTGTTCGTTCTGTAGTATTTCAACATTTTTCTTCATTTTGCGCTGAAATTAAAAATCAATTTGGCTCTTCTGTTCAAACTTTGTGTAGCGATAATGCCAAAGAATATTTCTCCTCTTCTTTTCAGTCTTTTATGCTTCAGAATGACATTTTGCATGAATCTTCTTGTGCTGACACACCAGCCCAAAATGGTGTAGCTGAACGAAATAATCGGCACCTTCTCAAGGTTGCTCGAGCCCTTCTGTTTCAAATGCATGTTCCTAAACCTTTTTGGGCTGATGTCGTCTCTACTACATGTTTTTTAATTAATTGTATGCCCTCCGTACTTCTTGATGATGTTGCTCCTTTTTCCGTATTGTTTCCTAACAAACCTGTTTTTCCCATTAAGCCACGGATATTTGGCAGTACCTGTTTTGTTCGGGATACTAGACCCCATCTTACAAAATTAGACCCTAAATCTCTTAAGTGTGTCTTTCTAGGGTATTCTCGTGTGCAAAAAGAGTATCGTTGTTTCTCGCCTGTCTTAAACCGCTATGTTGTGTCTAGAGATGTTACTTTTCAGGAAAATATTCCATTCTTTCCTATTTAAAGTTCTACTATGAAGGAGGAGGACGCAGATATCTTAGTTTATTCTGTTCCTATTGTTGAGTCTCCAAACCCTCCAATGCAATTGCAAGCGAGTTCTCCGCCCCCGGGTTTTCAAGTCTACACTAGGCGGAAACGCCCATTCTAGAGTCTGAGGCAGATTCATGTCCCTCACCTCCTGCTTTGCCAGAAGATCCTCCATCTTGTGACCTCATTCCTGCCCCATCTTCATCTCCTGATCTTCCTATTGCTCTTCGGAAAGGTAAGCGATCCTGTACCTACCCTATGGCTTCTATTGTTTCTTATAACCATTTATCTGCTCCTTTTTGTTCCTTTATTGCCAAATTAGATTCCATTTCTATTCCTAAGACTGTTGGTGAAGCTTTGGCCCATTCTAGATGGCGAGCTGCTATGATTGAGGAAATAAATGCTCTTGATCATAATGGCACTTGGACTTTGGTAGACTTACCTGATGGCAAAAAGGTAGT
>JANIMX020000558.1:4113946-4125266 GCA_024582655.2 Erythroxylum kunthianum
AGGTACGGTTCGGTTCGTGTCTCTCACTGTTGTGCTGTCGTGTGAGACTCTCGTTGTTGTATCCTGGGAGATAAACGTTTGTGTTTCTCAAACACCGATGAGATGACGAATCTATCTTAAAAAAACTATTTTCAACATGCCTCAACGTTTTCGATTTTAAATTGTTTCCTGTCAGGTTTACGACTTATTGTTTTTTTTGTCTTCGATTCATTTTCTAGTTTATTATTTCTGTTCTTGTTGGATTATATTTCGATTTGATTTATCAGATCTAGTAGGTAATACAGATGCATACGAGAACAAATCTATAATAGATGAAATCTTTCAGACTACCTGCTTCTATAAAAAGTCACACAACATCATGAGCCTACGTTGTAATCTACTCCTACCAAGTCTTCTATTTCCCTTTAGTCCTATTGTGAGGGTTTCTTACGGTAGATAAATACAGTAATCTTCACGGTGATAACTAATGATGCACATACTGAAAAGGGTTGCAAAATCCGGTGTAAACATGGTGAAGGTCCTACATCTCCAAAGTACAAAACTCGAAGAAGGGAAATAGGCAAAGAAGTTGTAAGCAGTTGGCGATATCAAATATGAAAAATCATTGACAACGTCGTCAGCAGAAAATATAAACCAAAGTAAACCTTTATTAGTTATGTTCCGTGCTATGTACACTCATTTATTAATATAAAGACATAGCAAATACTATATCTGAAGCAATGAATGCGTGCCTCAGCGCCATTGCTGCCTACTCACTTATATTATGCAGCTTTTTCGGTTTCTTTTAATTCGTTGTTGTACTGAGGGAAATAAAGCTTGGTATATAAGGGACAGCTTCAATTGTTGTTCCAGCCCCGAAAACCATTTCTCTGAAGCTTCTTTTTGTTTGACAATAAGAAACCAATGATGATGAATCACAGTTCAACCACATGTTCCCTTCTCTCGTAAACCAGATCGGTCGATGCTTATTTCCTATCTCCAGCCCACAGTAGTACTGGATATCAATGCTAAAATTTTTAGTCCAAGACTCTTTCACCCCATAGTCATTCATCACCCACACCTCAAAACTAACACCTTCAAAAGCATAACAAAGACACAAAGAATCACCTAAAGCCCCAGTATTGATCCAAGTTATTTTCTTCAAAACGTCAGTGTCTAAGTTACTTGGCAGTGCAATCGGCATGAATGTCTCAGTGTCAAGATTGAATGAACACAACATTCCTTTAGTTCTACATCTATCAGAGATCCAGTGAAGAGCACCATTCACAAAAGGGTCGAGAGATTCCACAGGATTGCCTGCTAGGGAACAATCAACTGACCTCCAGGATTTCTTTCCTACAGTCAGGACCTCAGCTACAACCTTGGCTAGTTTTGACACAAAACGAACGACCTTGAATTTGTTAGTCTTTGGACTGAACCCAAAGGCTGAAAAGTTGAGGTAGTTATGACCAATTTCCAATGAAGGAGGGCAAGGCATAAGCATGATCTCATCTAACACTGGATTGGAAATGTAGTACTTAGGCTGGTCTCCAGAATACATACATAGAAACCCGTTGCAAGAATTCACAAACACCATTGTCTCATGGAGTTCGGATAACTTTGCTACAACCTGCTTCGGAGGCACTTGGCATTTGAAGTTAGAAAGATTAGAACTGCTCATACGTTGTGATGGCATTGAATCATCCTCATAGAAATGTATTTTGTTCCTGGAAGCTTCCCGAACCAAGTAGGAGGTGGGTGCTCTTGAAATATAGTGCTTAGAGAAATACGGGTCTCTGATGAAACCACAAAAAGCTTTGCACACACACTTGCAGCGAAGAACTGAAAGGAAAGGCAGCCTAGCAAGTATCTCAAAAATAATTCTCTCAGGCAGTTCCAAGATTGGAAATTCCATCTCATACGGAACTTCAAGATCTATTCCTCTTGCCGCTTCATTAATTCGCTTGAATTTCTGCAACGGATCAGTATCTCTTCCTTCCATGATTATCTCTTAAACTTGCCTCTTTAGTCAGGATACGAGACGAGAGAACTGCAAGAGAAAGAAAACAGAAACTCCATTGTGGCACACGAAGAACACCTTCAACTCCAAAAGTGAAAACCCACCTTCAACTCCAAAAGTGAAAACCCACTTCCAAACGCAAAGAGAAACAAAGACTTTCACCAAGCCCACAATTACTGTGACACCCAAATGGAAATTGTCAATAAACCCATGTCGAATTACATCAAGTTCAAATCTTTCTTCAATTTCAGGCATGACCCACGTTCCAAAACAACAAAAATTGAAAGCTAAAGACTAATAAACACACAGAGAAGAAGATAGCACAAAAGGTTGAACTTTCTTACACGCTCAACATGTTGCCTCCAATTACTGTCGCTGCGACAACCAGAGCTCCTTTCTTTCCTCCAAAACCCCGCCTGAACCATCAATATTGTTGCTTTTATTTACATTTGTTGGACACAGTGATTCAATTGCAAAGAATAGGAAAAGAGCCTGTTGGCTTGTCTGTTTAACTGGGATTTTTTGGTTGACTTGGAATTTATAGAGACGAGGAGTGTCAGAAACAATTGAAGAAACTCAATGGCCGGTCAGCGTCTAAGCAACACGTGTTCCTAGGAATTTAGTAAGGGCAACATTCTTGAACAATATACGGTGTCGTGGTAGGGTTGTTGGGTTCACATCCTCCATGTGATAATAAAACAAGGTTTTCATTAATGCATGTGACAAACTTCAACATTATCTTAGCTAGAATACAAACTAATTAGTCAAACATGCAGCCTAATTTAATTGTAAGAACTCAAATAGCAATTAAAATTTTCCAATAAAAAAGAAGTGGCATTTAATTTTGAAATCTTATCGATATGTTTTAGGATAATATAAGTAAAAACCTATTATTAGTCAAAATTATAAAACTATTAATTAAATATTTAAATTTGTAATTTATTATAAAAATAATTTATCACTAACTCTTTCATTAAAATGGATTGATTACAATGTCATTGTCTTGCCCTACTGCCTTCCTTAGCTCTTTGCTTATCTTCGCCAATTTCACTCTCACCATAAATTATATGCTACGAGTTTAACATAGTGTCGAACAAATGATAATAAGTTGGGCTATGATGGAAATGTCATCAGCCCACTCCCCCAAGGTTGCGGCTTAAGTTTAGTCTAAAGTTCGATCATACTTGACTTATACTGTTCAAAATCAAGTCTGATTATGTTTTGAATTATCTAAAACTTGACCAAAATCTGAATCACTCAATTTTAATTTGACCTAACTTAACTCGAATCAAAAGCTTTTTTATATAGATGATCATCTCGATTGCTAATTACCTACCATACATGTTATTTAACTAGCTTTTCTCAAATGCATATTTGAAATTTATCAATACCCACAATGCAAACCACCTCATATACAGATGACCAGATAACCAAACAAAACCATTTAACTAACAAACACTAGTGAAGTAAGATAAATAGCCCAAACATCAAAACATATACAAAATTCAGCAAGGAGAGTTAAAAGCGGTGGCCAATAGTAGAGAGAAACAAGCAAGTAGTAGAAGCAAAACATCAACATGGAGAGTAAGAGAATTATATTGGTGGGCGGTATAGAAAATAAAAAGAAGGCATAAAAAAATCTTCGGCTTCATGGGCCAAGTTGGGTTGTGAAGTCTAAGTTTGATCCAAAATTTGACTTATTAAAAAGTACAATTTTAACTCAAAATCTGGTCAATTTGAGTTAAGTTCATTGACCACAAGTCAAGGCAGACCAGGGTTAGGCCACTTTCATTACTAATCCAAGTCCAGACCCAAAAATACTCCTAACTTTACATACGTATACTAACAACTAGCCAACCCACCATAAAACCTTCTCATCAACAATATAACATCAAATTGGTTAATCTTATTTTCTTTCCCTAAATGTATGACATAGAAACAGAAAGAAAACATGAATTTATATATAAATGTTTTCATTTTTACTATAGAACTGTTGGTTCAACTCAAGTATAGCATGCAACATTACCCTTATATATTAAAGTAATATTTTAGTTTGTTACAATAGTTTGATTAAGTTTATATACATAATAGTATAACTAAAAATTAGAAGTTTATAATTTAAAACTTTATTTCTAAATTAAGTAATTTTTTATATTACACGTGATATTTACTACTTTTAACAACTATGTGCTTATTATTTAATTACTTACTATACTAATTTTGACATATAAAAAAATAAATAAACAAAAAATCCCTTTTTTATATTTTGATACTGAATAAATATTTTCTTAATGAGTCTTAGTGTTTTAGACTAAATATGTAAAGAGATCATATATCTCCTTGATGGTAAAGTTTTAGGTCTACAAGCCTAAAAGTTATATGCCCATCGTATGAAGATATAATTTCCTAATTACGGTAAGGGAAAGACAATTTGATTATAAAAGTCCTCTTAAACTTTTAGAGATATAATTGACTGGATAAAGTTAAATAGATCACATTTATATCCATTAAGAACTCTACGATGTGGAACTTTTTTAATGGGTGTCTCTATTCAAGGTTCATTTTTGCGTCTTTCAATATATTCTCCCTATTAGGTTCATACATGCCTTTTTAAGTAGGTTTTCTCCCTGATAGGTTCATTTCTATAAGATTTATGCCTGCTTTAATTAGGAAGTTCCATTTTCACATATCGAACCTTATTGTATAAGCTTGTAGACTTGTAATGTTACCATTTGATAAGAAACATGAATTTTCTTGAAAGTGGTGAGCATATATGTGCCTAACTTAAATATACTGAGCATATAATAAGTTTGCATATGCTTGCTTGCATATATTAATCCTATATGTCTAAGCTTGCACATGTTGAACTTGTATATAATAAGCCTACTTATGTTAAGCTTATTAATGTTTCATAACTTTGCATGTTTTTGGCATTCAAAATCTTCCACATCTTATCTCAATATGTTCAAAGTCAGTATTTTGTTTTTTGTTTTTTTTCAATATAAGGGTTGAATATGCTATTTGACTGGAAAAAGGATTAGGAATTAATCCAAATTCAAAATTTTAAATAGATGAGAAATTTAAACAAAAATCAAGGGCGGGTCAAAAAGATTTGGGCTAACAAAATATTCCATTTTTATATTTGCATTAGATTATTCGAATCAAATTGAAGTTTGTCACGATCTTAGGCATTGGGACGTTCAGTAGAAATTATAATTTCTAAAATTCAAATTTAAATGTGAAAAATGAATTAAAAATGATTTAAATCTTATCTTTGCTAGATAAGGGTGGAAATAAATAAAGATATGATATGGGGATCCAAAGAATCACAACCATAAGATTTTTCATAAGGGGTTAAGTGGCTTTAAATAGAGCTAAGGTGTGAAGGAGCAAATCATCCAATCTTCTAGCTACATTTTCTAGCTTGTCAAAGTCCTATTTTTCCTCCCTTTTTTTAATAGATATTAAAGTAGTCTTTCTTTAGAAGTTAGTAGTAGGAATGACCATTGTTGTCTAAGTCTTCTATTTTTGTCTAAGGAAGTGAAAGCTCATTTGGAAGTTTAAAGATTAGGATGCAATTGCATCTTATTATGGAGCATTTCAGTTATTCATATATTAGATTATTTTTTATATGCTTCTATTTTATGATTATTTTTATTGATTTTTAATGTGCAGGATTAGTTTATTAAATGAAATGATCATTTGCTAGATTAAAACTACAGATGTTGTGTTATCTTGCTTTGATAGTCTTTATTTTCTTATAGTTATTGTTTAATAAAATTTTGGATCGTATATAAGGTTGTTAAGCAATAAAGGTTAATTGAATTACGTATTTCAATTAAATAATCTTAAGGAAAGACAAATATTTAGTATCGCATCAAATATATGATTGATGAAATACTTATTTTTATTACAGTGATCAATTGTAGTTCCAAGGGGTGGAAGCAATCGTAAACCAAGGTTTATTAAGAACTCTCATTTTAGTATTTCCTTTATTTTCCTTATTACAAAATTTCATAACCCCTCTATTAATTATTTTCTTTTGTAATAATTGAAGAACTAGAATTCCTTGTGGGATCGACCTATATTACATTTGTTGAATACAGGAATTTAGAAATTAATTTAGGTTACAGATGACAGTTTAACCAAAATTTGGCACGATTGCCAAGGATTTCTAAGATTGTATGTTCGTTACAAAAAATTGAAGAAAGCTAATTTACAATATAATCCAAAGATTGAAAAGACTGCAAAAAAAAAAGCTAAGGAAAAAAATAAAGATTTGAAAACAATGCAGTGTTATAATTGGTGAAACGATGTAAACTATGGTGAACAACTGAATGCTATGAGAACTTATTGGACCAGATTTAAACCAACAACCTCACTGCATAAATATTCCTATTTTTGATACAAATGCTACTTTTGAATTAAAATATTGTTTAATTCATTTATTGCCAACTTTTTGTGGTACTATATGTGAGGATCCATATATGCATTTTTAGGAATTCCATGTCGTATGTACATGAATTAAGCTTAATGGCGTTACTAAAGATCAAACCAAAATGAGGGCTTTCCCATTCTCTTTAAAAGATAATGCTAAGATAAGTTATATTACTTGCCACCCGTTAGCATTACAACGTTAAAGAAATGAAAAAGAAATTTTTGAAAAATTTCTTTCCAACTTCAAAGGGCCCTAGCATTCAAAAGGAGATTTGTGGCATTTGAAAACATACTAGAGAGTTGTTGTACGAGTATTAAGAGTGTTTTAAAAATGTGTGCACTAGTTATCTGCACCATAAAATTAACAAATGGCTCATAATTTAATATTTTTATGAAGGAATTCTACCCATTGAAAGGAGTATCATCGACACTGTTAATAGAGAAGTATTTGTTGATAAAACACCAGATGAAGCCTGCATATTGATTGCTAATATGGCATCCAAATCCTAGTATTTTAGTGCAGGACAAACTATCTAACTCGATGAGTCAATGAGGTAAACATTTCCTTTATTAAAAAATGTATGGATGATCTTGCCACACTTCTTCTTAATTGGCCATAGAAAAAAATGAAAGTAGCAAAGATATATGGGATTTATTCAATTATAGGGCATCCAACTGACATGTGCTCGACACTTCAAGATGAAACCATAAAGCAAGTTAACATGACTATTTTTCAAGGATAACCTTAGCAAAATTATAATCCCTTTTCCAACACATACAACCCCTATTGGAGAAACCACTCAAACTTAAGGTGAGGAAATGGGCAAACAAACCAATCAACAACATATAATCAACCATACAGGCCTTCGTTTTAGTCTAACTAGCTAAGAAAGCATTCACATCTGATTCAAGCTTCAAGTTCAGGTACGTATTTTGAAGAAATAGTTAAAAACTTAGCTACTAACACTTTAGAATTTCAGCTTGAAACTAGATTAAGTATAAAAAAAAATTAGAGACTCAAATGGGACAAATTACTACTTCCATTAGATATTTGAAATAGTAATAAATCATAGTGAAAATGTAAGTGTTATAATATTAAGAATTGACAAGGAGGTTGGGCCAAAATATAAGGTACAATTCGCACCAAGAAAGACCAAAATGAAGCTAAAAAATCAGTTTCCTGCACATGATTTGGCTGAATTTGAATCTAAGGAAGGTAAGTATCTTCTTGTGAGTAATTTTAAGTTTGAACATTTGTTTCCAGAAGCTTTAAAAGATGACCACAAAATTGAAAGAAAATCATATATTTATGAAATATTTAAAAATGTGAGGTGAATATTCACTTGATTGATGCCATTAAGCAAGTACCAAGGTATGCAAACTAAAAGAAAACAAAAGTTAAAAATAATTAAGAAAATGAAAGTAAATGAAAACGTTTTAGAAATAATTCGAAAAATTCTTCTAAAGAAATGCAAAGACCCAGGTATATTTTTCATCCCTTACACTACTGATGGTACTAGGATAAAAACAATTTTATGTTGGATTTGGGTACTTTTATAAATATAATGACTTATTATATTTATTCATCCCTTAATTTAGGACCATTCGAAAAAATGGGGGTGACAATTTAGATGGTTGACATATCCCAAAAGGTTAGTGGAGGATATTCTTATACAAGTTAATAAAAATTGAGTTGACTTTTATATGTTATATATAGAAAATGGTGATGCAATAGCCCCAATTCTATTAGGGAGTTCGTTTATGAAAATGACAAGGACAAAAATTGATGTGCATAATAGAGCTCTAACAATGGAGTTTGATAGGAATGTGATGAAATTTCAAAATCATGATATGATTAAATCTCCTAATGTGGACTATCCTTTATTTTTAACTGATCTCATTGATTTATTAGCGTAGGATGTTTTATAGTTGGAGGAAAATGATCTCGGTGAGTGAATGATTACGTTGTTGAGCTAACAATGTTAAACAAAAGTTCTATTATGAAGCACCCTAAGTTTATTTTAATTTTTCCTTTAATGTAATTCACGTTTTGATTTTCTATTTTAGGTCTTATTTCCTTTCATGAATAAAAAAGAGCGGAAATTAGGAGGAATCGGGGAAGAAAACAAGTATTTAAAGTTATTTTTGACATACACTCTCGTGTAGAATTTTACAAGTTTGTGTAAGCACTAAACATAATTGTGTTCCCTAGAGTATGTAACTGTCTATAATCATGTGGAAGATTAAAGGATGCTATTTCTCCCAAACACGGCCATGTGAACATCAGACACGCCTGTGTCCCTTGGAGCGTGTAACTATCTACAATCGTGTGTCTGCAAGATTCAAGTAGGTGTAAAGGACATGCCAGTAGAAAATAAGGACACACCTATATGAACATCACACACGGTCGTGTGGAACTACCCGTGTAAATATCTACAACCATATGAAGTCACAATTATTAAGGTAAAATTAAGGGTCGGTCTTGAACACAACGGTGTGCACGATCATGTCTAACATAGAAAATCCTAAAATCCCTAATTTCTTAATAAGCTATTGGACATCTAGTCTCCACTTATCACACAAGCCATGCCTCGACAAGCCAACCAATAATGCCCTTCACCTATAGCAGACCCACCTACCATGCACTCTTGCTAAATCTCTTATCCAAAATAAAGGAAAATATGGAAATTTCTTTTTCTTCTCTATTTTATTTCCTTTATTTCTATTTTTTGTGCTTTACTATTAAATATTAGGGACAATGTTTGAAATACGTGTAGGGGTGGGGATATTTTTCATTGTTATGATTTTATGGTATATTGAGCAATATTTTCAGGATGTTTGAGCACTTTGTTTTAATTTCTTGTTTTAGCTAAGGCTTTTAGAAGTTGATAAAATAAAATGTGTCAAAGAAATTTCACTAAACTGTTTTGATTGAATTGGATTGTGTGTGAAAATTGGGACTAAAACTGATTAAGATGAAAGATAAATACATTGATAAGTTGAAATATCTAGCGTATTGTCACGGACTTACTCTTTTCCCCTAGAGTATTAGTTGTGCAGCACTTAGCTAGACCACTTCTCGCTAAGTCAGCGTTACTCCTCAAACCTCTTCAAGAGGCTAAGTAACCAGAGCTAGCAAGTAGATAAGAGAATGAGCAAGAGAACTTGGAGAATGCTAGAGAACTTAAAGAATGCCTTTTTATTACTCAAAGTTGTTGATTCTTTAGAAATGAGGGGGTGAGGTGTTTATATAGGTTACCACCCTTTGAATGAATGGTTAGGATCATTTTGATCCAATGGTTACAAATGAGTTTCTAGAATTATCTTACAAAATATCTCCTATCTAGATTTCTCTACATAAATATCTATGTCTACAATACTCTACAATGTTCTAGAACTTTCCACATGTCTCCTTAATGTTCCATAAGGTTCTAAGACCTTATAGAGACTTCCAGGACCTTCCAGAAGATTTCACATCATTCCAGGTCCTTCTAGAACATTCTAGAATATACTTGAGAATGCTAGATAACTCCACCAAATTCTAGCATACTCACCCAAAATTCTTACCAGCATGGCATTGTCATAGCAAGTAGTAACACTCTCCCCCACCTAAGGCGTAGACGTCCTCGTCACGCTCATTCCTTGATAGCGTCTTAGGTGGTCTTGGAACTTGCCTTATTCTCTAGCAATCCCTTCCTTTTGATGAGATATTGGGTACTCAGGGGTACCCCTCTCTTTCTCATGACTCAGTTGGCTAAGACCTCTTCTACCTCTTTGTCAAAAGACTTAGTAACGATGGGTGGTGCTCGCCTTGAGTCTCCTATGTCTTGATCTTCCTTGTCCCCATGGTATGGTTTGAGCATACTAACAAGGAAGACCGGGTGTATCTTTATAGTAGGAGGGAGATTAAGTTTGTAAGAAAATTTCCCTACTCGCCCTAAAATTTTGAATAGGCCTTATACTTTAGGATTAAGCCCTTATGTACCTTCATGAAGGCCTTAAATTGTTGTGGGAGAATCTTCACCATCACCATGTCTCCCACTTGGTATTCAACATGTCACCTCTTTTTATTTGAACAGTAATATTAGGTTTTTAATTGTCCCATCGGTGAATAGGAGGGCTGGGAATAAAAGGAAAATAATAGAAGACTAATGAGGGCCAGAAGCTGCGTTAGAGAGTAGCAGCGTGAGCTGCTTGAGAAAAATAGAAAAGAATGAAAAAAAGCCAGGAGGCGTGTGTGGGTTGTGAAAAAGAAGCAGCTGAGTTGCGTTAGGTTAGAGAGGCAACAGTAGGTTAGCTAGGAGTAGTGTAAATAAATTAGTGGAAAAAAATCAAGTGCAGCGTGAGAGGCAGACTTGGCTGCGGCGTGAAAACAAGGCAGCAACTTGAAGCTGGTAGGCGTGCTCCTTGCGTGGGCTGGAGCAAAGAGAGCTAGTTTGCGCTGGTCTGCGTCTGCTAGAGGCTGGGGCGTTGTGCTACATCGCTGTGCGTGGTGCTGGAGAGACTGGGCGCAGGTGCGTGGCTGAACCAAGTAGGAGGGCTGTGTGGTGCGTGGTACGTGGTTTAGCAGTCCAGCGTCTAGCTTCGGGGTCCAGATTTGTTCAGAAAATTTAGTCCAAACACATGAATCATTTTACATATTTTTCTTAGTATAATTTATATTTGGCAGAATATTAATATTTTGGGGTTAATGTGTTTGACTATGTGTAGTTAATTAATTGTTGGGATTTATTGCTTGAATTATTTGTGACTCTTTGATGATTGATTTAATTAGATAATTATTTGTGTTATGCATTGTTCTTTATCTTTGCAACAAACCGAGAGGTTGAGTATAGGATTCCGAAACAACAAACCGAGAGGGTGAGTGTAGGAAACTGTGTAGGT
>JANIMX020000558.1:4125366-4136270 GCA_024582655.2 Erythroxylum kunthianum
CATGGGCATGACGCCTCTGTCACGCCTCGTCCACCAAACTTCTTCCCGCACATAACAGAAACCAAACACAAGATTAGCACTAGCTTAACCGAACAGAATCCAAACAATTTTTCATACTATCTTCCATACAAAATCTCCACACATACTTTCCACACCTTTCAACTTGAGCTTCCCGACTTCAAACTCACACTTATCATCATCCAAAACACAACTCTATCATATAACGCACAAGTCACAATAATACCTCAACTCTAACACATGTGACAGAACACAGGAGAAGCCAAACCAAAGTTAAGGAACTTCCATACCTTTTTCTTCACCACGCACCAACTGATGTCCAGTTCTCGTCCGACCGCCCAGACGCTTTTCTCTCTTGGTTTTGGTATCAACCAGATGAAAGAAACTAAATTAATGTCTTGCAAGATGAAGTTTATGTGTATCTCCACTCACCCCTCAAATTTTTGCTTTGTCTTTAGTCCATAAATGTCAATTAATGTAACCTTTACACATGCCTTCATCTTATAAGCTTCCATAAAGCAAGATGTATAAATATTTGTGTAGGTATAAGTAGGTAAATGAGTATGAATAAACGTATAACATACCATTTACTTATAATCCTACATTTTTACTTAGTCTCAATTTTGCCATTATGCCCATACATGCTGACATTTATAACAAATCCGACTATGGGCAATTTTGGATCATTACAAATGAGATCAGAGTTCCTTTCTTTCCAAGTCATTCCTTATGTTTGACACAATCATTCTTTATATGTCATTTTTTTCTTGCAAAATAAGCACTTGGATTCTTTCTTAATGTCAGCTTGTGCAGTATTTGACCTTTTCCCCTTGAGTTGGCTTGATTTTTCTTCTTTCCTTGAATAACCATATATGCACTCTACGAACTCTCTCCCTGTTCCATCAATAATCTCCCTTCCTTTTGAACACGCGTGGTCATTAATTCATTTATTGGCCATTTATCCTTATGTGTATTATAAGAGATTTTAAAGGATCCATGTGGTGGTGGAAGAGGGTTCAAAATGTAATGCACAAGGAAAGAATAAGATATCTCAACCTCGAGTTATTTTAATAGATTCGTAATGTCCCTTATCTTCTTGATGTGCTCCCGCACACCTCAGACACTGGTGAGCCTTGTGGATGAAAACTTCATAATCAGGGTGTTTGTAAGTGCTTTGTTTGAAGTTTCGAATTGCTCACTAATAACCTTCAGTAGAGCACGGACATTGTCATGTTGTTCTATAAAACCATGAATGCCAACAGAAATTATGGATTTTATGAACATCACACTTAAGCGATTAGATCGCTCCATCGTTCATAAAGAGTAATTTCAACTGTAGTATTAACCTTAGGTGGTTCATCCTTTTGGATAGCATAATCAATGTCCATCCACCCCAGATGAAGAATAATTCTTTCTTTCTAAATCTTATAGTTTTTACCCCTCAATTGGAGAATTTCATAACTTGTATCAGTGAAACTATATATATATATTTGTATGTGTGTGTGTGTGTGTGTGCGCACGTGCGCGCGTGTGTGTGTGTGTGTGACCAATGTAAAACATACCTTAAAAGACATAAACCTAATGACATAAAATTGCATGCGGGTTAAATTTTTAATTCAAACAAATTTATGTTAAACTTGATGATAAAACTATCAAAATATATTCCAATTCCTACTACTTGTGAGAAAATTAGAAAAAATAATTTGATATTTCATCCTAATTAATGATTCAAATATAATAAAAATTCTTGTAGGATAAAATATATAAATTTATATAATTAGGGTTGTTGTGGCTAAGTCCTAATAATTAATCACTAAAATATTTTATCCAAAAAATTATTCACAATGTAAAAAATATGGACATAATAATTATGTTAATAAAAATTGATAACCTGATTCATATTGAACATTTTATACAAATACAATTTCAACGCATAATATATTAGGATATTACCTTCAATTCAGTTGGAGAGGCTCACCTTGCGTCCCATGTAGGTGAAACAAACGACGTTGTTTGGTGAAAAAGGAATTCTTCAACCTCTAGCCGGGTCATAACAACTCAGTTCATGGCCCAACGAATACCAAACAAAACCAAATTAAAGAATATCCAAAAATAACTTTAAAATGCAAAATTTTGAATCTGAACTTCTTTTTTTCAGAATTTGAAATTCTCCAAAAACAAAAACAAAGTAGAGATTATGCCTACTCAACATATATTCAACATTAATAAATGTTATAATAACAAATAAATTGAATGCGAAAGAAATCGATGTACCTCCTGTCATTGATTTTTTTTTGCTTGATGTATATTTTCGGAAGGAAAAAAAAAAAAAGAGATAGGACCAAAGATATAAGATAAATTAGAATCTTATATCTTGACGGCAGACGGACCATATATAATATTGAGAAAAGGATTAAAAAAAAGGTCCTAATTTCTAAAAGTAAAATTATGATTTTTTTTATATCTAAAATAACAAATTTAATATGTAATTCATTTATAAAACCCCCGGGCAGCCTGCAGTTATAATTGATAAACAAATCCATCTGTCGTCGATGACGATATGAGGCACAACCCCTCACCCATCTCCAAGTCCACAATTCTCCAACTCCATGAAGAACCCGACCCGATAACCAGCAGACCCACTGCAGCAATGTTGTCGACCCGAAAGAAAGGAATCGGAATCCGAGCATGGCTAGTGCTGGACTCCACTGGCCAGTCCCAAATGGTGGAGGCCGGAAAACACGCCATCATGCGCCGGACGGGCTTGCCCGCTCGCGATCTTCGGATTCTGGACCCGCTTTTGTCATACCCATCTACAGTTTTGGGTCGAGAGAAAGCGATTGTTATTAACTTGGAGCATATTAAGGCGATTATCACTGCCCAAGAGGTTCTTTTGTTGAATTCTCAGGACCCTTCTGTGGCTCCGTTTGTTGAGGAGTTGCAGAGGAGGATTTTATGTCATTATCAAGCTACCAAAGCTGAGGTAAGGTTCTTGTGGTGTTTAAAGTTCGTAACTTTTGTAGTTGTGATGGATGGGTTCTCGATTTCAGTTGTTTAGTCTGTAGAGATTGAATTTTGATGTGGGTTCGTCTTGCTTTCTTCAAGGACTGAGTTTATTGCAGGATTGTGTAGTTTAGTGTATTGTTACTGCAGATTTTGTTGTATACTGAGTAATTAATTGAGAATCTGATAGTTTGTGTCAGCTTGATGAGTTCTATCAATATTTGTTCCTATTTTACTATGTGTGTGGCAAACTGAAGAATGAAACTTCAAGTGGAAAAGGCCCGTCATTGTGGGTATAGATTTTTCAATTCTCTGTCTTTTGTACAGGAGGGTAACGGTCCCGATTCGAACTGGACAAACTTATGTTATCCTGATGAGAGTCAGTCCAGAATCACAAGTCCTAAAAGTGGTTCAGGTGGCTTTGCACAATCCCAAAATTGTGATGATGGAGGTAAGGCAATTGGAAAGCAGGGTCCTGAAAATCGAGACGGATTTAAAGTTCTTCCATTTGAGTTTGTTGCTTTAGAAGCGTGTCTTGAGGCTGCTTGCAGCTGCCTAGAGAATGAGGTGGGTATCAATATTTAATGTTTCACTTAGAAGATGCAGTAATGCCCTTTCTTGATTCATTAATCAACTTCTTGACAATTTCTAAGCTTACTTCCCAATATTGTGTTTCTATGACATTTTCTTTCTCACTTATCTAACTAGGCTAAAACACTGGAGCAAGAGGCCCATCCTGCATTGGATAAACTGACTTCAAAAATCAGTACTCTCAACTTAGAACGTGTTCGACAGATTAAAAGCCGTTTGGTTGCAATAAGTGGCCGGGTTCAAAAGGTTGGGTGGTTTTGACATGGTTTGATACACTTCTATTGTCATCTGGTCCAGTCAGCTGATACAAACTAAACCCTTGTGCTTGTTATTGCAATTCTATTTAACTACTTATGATTTAAGCACAACTTACTGTTTGCGAGTTTTTTTGTTATTAGACTTAATTATTTATTCATCACTTTTCAGGTTAGAGATGAACTGGAGCACTTGCTAGATGACGATGACGACATGGCTGAGATGTATCTGACTGAAAAGTTGATGCAGCAACACCTTGAAGATTCTTCGACTTCCTCTTTGAATGAAAATGGTAACATGAATGAAGAGGATCTTCAACCAGCCTTCAGTGACAGGTATCAACACTTCAATGATGCACTTCTGTGTTTTTTTTTTTTTTTTTGTTATACCATTGTATAATAACAATCCCCTATTCTTTTGCAACAGGATTCCTGAAGACTCATTTGAAGCTCGTGGAGCTTCTACTAGCTATGAAGCTGATATTAACAATGTGGACAACCCACATGATCAATTTAGTTTATCTAATGAACTTTTGGGTGACAGCCATGAGACTCACACAAGTACCACTCGAAGTGTTGTAAGCAAGCACTTTAATGTAGAAGAGCTGGAAATGCTCTTGGAGGCATACTTTGTTCAAATTGATGGGACATTGAACAAACTATCTACGGTAGGTATCTTTTTTTATTGTTTCTGTAATGTAGGTATTAAATTTGCTTATCAATGTGAAGTTCGATCTTGACTCATTTTTTATACTACTGTGCTTTTCATGTCAAGGAGCTTGTGGCCCTAATTGGATACTATGTCCATCTGTTTAAAGTTTTCTTGACGGATCTACTGCTTGTTTGAGTATAAATATATTACCTTTGCAAATGGAGTGTTTCCAGTACTATATCTTCCTAAGGCTGGCATAAGCTTGATTTAGGGCCAAATTTGTGAGACAGAGAAAAAGCATACGAATCTTTGATTATTACATGCAATGATAGCATTTGTACCTTCTTGAAATTATGTGCCTGTTTGCTGATCTATTAACAACTTTTGCAGCAGTTTTATGTCAAATTCAACTGACTTTTATTCCAATAATTGCTTTGTACAATTCTACCTATTTACATAATGATTGTTTGATAGTATTTTGAATCTTGTGTTTCAATCCTATTTAAGGCATTTATTGTTGCTCTTTTATGTGGTTCCCTCTTAAAAGCTAAGGGAGTATGTAGATGACACGGAGGATTACATCAACATAATGTTGGATGACAAACAGAACCATCTCCTTCAGATGGGTGTAATGTTAACGACGGCAACACTAGTGCTGAGCTGCTTCATTGTGGTTGCTGGTATTTTTGGCATGAATATCAAGATTGATATATTCGATGAATCTGTGGATACAGGGATGCCCAAGTTCTTATGGACTGTTGGTGGAAGTGCCACTGGGAGCATATTCCTTTATGTATTTGCCATAGCCTGGTGCAAGCGCAGGCGATTATTAGAGTAAAATGAGCTGTTCAATTTGTGTGTTATGAGAGGTGGCCATAAACTAAACCTCTCTCCTAGTAATAAACATTAGTGTCAGTATTTTGTGGACTATACTTTTTAGTAGAAAAAGATAAATTTTCAGAAAATGCATATACAGTTTGTTGATCCTACAACGTTCTCATTTCTCACTCATATCTTAGGCTTGAGGATGATTATTGCTTTGCATATAACATGTCAGTTCTTCATTTGCTTTCCTGGACTACTGAAGTGAAAACTACTAAGCTTGCCTTCTGTACATATGATAATAATTTGTTTAGCATATTTAAGAACAAATACTGGCTCATTAATGCAAGCTTGCAATATTCCTATCGTTAATAGTGGTAAAATAGTTGCCAATGAGAGGGATCAAGAACAATAAGTACCAAGAAAAAAAAGAGGGAATCAAGTACCCATTTTCTAGTTAATTCAAAGAAACAAATTACAACGGGGATATTGTCATGCACATGCACTTGATGCTTAAGATTTTTTTATCATCATATTATATTTGTTAAAGCATTTCTTGATCTTTAGCATTAAGTTAGCCATAGTTTCCTATTATGAAGCATTTATTAGTGTAGTTGCATTGTTTAGTTAAATTACTCCTCGAACTTAGGTTATTATTTCTTTTATTAGTCTATTTGAATAATATCTAGTGTAATTCGAATTAGTCTTCCATTAAATACATTTTGTTTTAGTATTCTATTTCGTCTTCTCTCTACCATCTTAGTTCTTTTCAAATATAACAATCGGGGGTATTTGATTTGGGGTAATCATAGATTACCATGATTTTGTGATTACCAAGTAATCACATAACAAAGTTATGTTACTTAAAACATAACCTAAAGTTGTTTGGTTCAGCATTAGGTAATATAATATAAACTTGTTTGGTTGAGGGTTATGTTGTATTACCAGATTAAGTATTTGGCTTAATTGTCCTTATTAGAGAAAGTCTAAGAAAATGTGGGTCATGACTTGTTAAATTATTATAAGTTATTAATAATTTTTAACTTATTAAATTTTTAATTTTTAATGTCTCTACAGTCTTCTTCTCTACGACATCAACCAACCTTCATGTATACTGTACATTAATTAATTAACATTGTTCATATCTTGCATGCATTTTTTCATGCAATTCTTTTTTAAAAATATTTTTCATAAACAATCAAAAATCTAATGAGCCTATAACAATAATTAAACAATTAATTAGCGTGTTAAATTAATTTTTTTAAAATTTTGTTAAATAATAAACTAAAAGTCAAATAAAATTAAAAATACAAACATAGTAATTTTTATTCAAATTTGACATGCAAATTATTTAAAACCATATAAAATAGGGTATAAAATGTGCTATAATTTCTACTTATCACTTAGAGAGAAAGATGAAAAGTAGAGATTACAGAATTTGATTACCATGAGACATATATTCAATATTTTAATTTAATATTATTTTTAATAATTACATTCATATAGTGTTACCTATATTTTAATTACATTCTTCACCTTAAACCTTTTGCTAACCTTAAAACACTATTTACAATTACCCGGTAATCTTTGTTACAGTTAAAATCATTAATAATTTACCAAAAGAAAAAAAGTAGAGGATAATAATGGAATAAAAAAAGATAATCAGGTAATCTTAGTTAACCTAAATGAAGATGATTATCACATTACTGGTACATTAAGCACAAAAGCTGATGTGGTGGTAATGTGAAGTTATTTTGATAATCTTATTACCCCAAACCAAAAGAGAGTAATATTACATAACTTATATACTACATAACCAAGGTAATCTCAGATTATCCCAAGTTAAATGCCCCTTTGGTATCAAAATCAAGTTCATATCTAGATGGCCATTGAAAACTTTGTTCAATCCTTAATCCCTTAGATAGGCACTACTATAATCATTGATGTTATCAAGCCTATGAGAAGATTCTTAAGTTAAGGAAGTTTACTTATATCGTTTGCTCTATTAAAGAGTCATTTGACCTTGATGAACTCAGGTGTAACATTATTTACAAATACATGAGCAAAAAAATCATGAAGTAGGAGAAAGAGGAGCAACTATTATAGACACAAATGTAGGTCTTACATATCTCAACCATGCTTGGTACAAAAGGCAAAAGTGTGTGGAAAGAAAAAGGAGCAAGGAGCAAGGTTTCAATTTTCTTACCGTACTGGTCGGTACCAGCCAAAACGTACTGTACCAGCCAAAAATGGTACGAAATAGGCTTTAGTGATACCGATCAGTACGACCGGTATAGTAATTTGTTGAGGGTTTTTTGTAAAAAAAATTAAAATCCCCCGAACCATCTTCTCGCTAAAATTTTTTTTAAACGCACATTCGATTGTCTTCCTCATAAGAGATTCCCCAGATGTTGCGTCTATAGTACCCCTTATGGGTGGATTAACTCCTTTATATAATGTTTGCAAAAGGAACTCATTTGGTAAGTTGTGGTGTGGACATCTCCTTTATAAGTCATTATAATGCTCCCACGCTTCGTACTATGACTAGCTACTCCCACATCGTTACATTAGCAGGGTTTAGAGAATGGTACCAAGCTTTAGCTCTATCCCTTAGCGTGAAGGGAAAAAGGCCCATCCTAGCCGCAAAAGTTGACTAAGTGTGTGTTAGGATCTTCATTAACTAACCCGTAGAATTGTGCGTTAGTTTGCAGCATGTTTAACAATGCTGGATTGATCTCGAATGAAGGTGCTTACACCTATGGTCAAGTAACTCCTTATTGTGCAGCGTTGAACCCTGGCCTCATAAATTCCATAAGGGCTCCTTGCTGGTCTCCATGGTTAATTTCTTTCTCCATTGTTCTCTTGATCACTTATTGGCATCTTGCTCTTCGGATTTCCCTTTCTTGACTTGTGATGTCAAGAGTTGGAGTTTTTTCGATCTTGCTTGAACTCCGAGTGATTCTTGAGTTCATGCAGTCACAAGAACATAAGAATGACGAAAAAGTCCTTAGATTGAGGAATTCAACTAGTTCTAAATCAAGTCCTTGTAAACGGCACCAAAAACTTGTTTGATGGTCATTAAGTGTTGTTATAAGTTTTAAATTTAGTAAACTTTCAATACCTACAAGTATACGGATCGTATCTTATAGTATATAAGATTTTCGTTCCCACGAGGACCAGATATAGAACTAACTTGAACCTAACTTTATCTAAGGTAATTAAAACAATAATTGAAATATATATTTTGATAAGAATTGAAATAAATAAGAAAACAAAAAATAAGCAATAGTAAAGATTGTGAGCTGCCAACTTACTTTTTTGGGTTGATCAAGGATAATTTTTAGGAGTTATTCTTTCCTTATTTTGTTATTTTGATTATTATTGATCTAATTATGTGTTTGATCTTATATTTCCTAATGTATTGACTACTCTCTCTCAAGACCTAGCCAATTAACCCTAATTGAATCTAAAAATTCCAGATTTGTAATCTCTCAAATCATAAATCTATTCTTAACTCAATTAGTTCTTATGTAATTATTGGATAATTAAGTCCTCACGCAAGATCTCCCTTCGAATGATTGTTAATTTGATAATTGGGGTACATTAATTTACCAACTCTCGTTGCATATCTAACTCTATTATTGTCAAGTATAAGCATGCACAATTATCACAAACATCAAATATGTATTGTATTCAACAATAATCTGAATCACAAAATAATTCCAGAATAAATCCTAATCTGGAAAATTAGAATTCCATAATCATATTCAACATTTGAAAAATCAGTTTACACATCAAAAATATCAAAATAACAAAAGGTAAAAGAGAGAAACTCAATTAAAGTCTTAATTTGGAAAGATGAAAATTATGGACGTTCTTCTTGATCTCCCTTTTTGATCTTCTTTAATTCAATGGCAGCTCGTGTTTAATGTGTGTTTCACATCCTTTTATAGTTAATTAGGGTCTTGGGGTTGTGTTTAGGGTTTTAACCCTTCAATTGGTGCCAAAAATACTCTTCATTTGCGAAATAGAAGAAAAATCTCACACCTGGGAAGCCTCTGTCATGACCGTGACATGGGAATCACAGTTGACCCTGGGAAAAAATCTCTCTGTCACGATCATGACCCTCTATGCAGCCGATGCAACTTTCTTCTTCTTCACTTATCTGCTTTCAAGCACTAACAAACATATCAAATACCTCAAGAAACATCAAATTATGATTGAGATCATGCTCTAAACCATGCAAACACTTAGAACATAAACAAACACATAAAATAACATAATTCTAAAAATATATGCATGATAATCACCTAAGAAACACCTAAAAACACACTAAAATATACATGAAAACCTAGTATGAATCACACCTATCAATCCCCAGTTGATTGTATTTCTCCATCGTGATCATTTTCATCAAATTGTCTTTTCCTAATAATATAGCGTCTAGTTAGAAATGTAGGATCTACATCCATCTCATGAGCAAGACTTTTGGAAATATTCATACTAAAGGCAAACCTTTTGTCTCTATATTTCTCAAAAAATACCGTCACACCTTCTAATTGCTCTATGGTAGCATCCATGCACATAGATTAAGACTGCAACTTTTTACTCACCATGTTAATAGTGAATAAAATATCATACCAAGTAAAAACTAAAAACTCTCAAGTACACTAACCAAACTTTCTGCTTGAGTCTATGACTTGGCATCATAACAAGATCTAAATAATTCCTTGAAAGCCAATCTTATCTGAGGAGGTTGAAATCTAATAGCTTTAACATTTTTTATTCGACTCACCCAACACGTGTTAGACAATGATTTCATGGTTGAGCCAAAAACATTATCAAGTAAAACCTTTCACCTTTTAGGAGAACTTGAAAATAATGCATATATGCACTACACAACTCCAAAAATGAAACAACTTTAACACAAGAATGTGTCATAACATTAAGAGTAAGATCAAGATTATGAAAAGCACATGACATATATAATGCTCTAAGATTTATTTTAAGTAATCATTTTTAAATCCCTTGGTGTTTTTCCTTTATATTAGAACCATTTTCATAATATTGACCCCTCACATTATGGACATTTATATCAAGAGACTTAAATGAATTCAATAATTCATTGTAAAGTCTTAATCCAAATGTGTCATCTACTTTTAAGAACTCTAAAAAGTACTCATCTATTTTTATTTTTTTATTTTACATATTCACACATCATACTAACAAACTCATTTGTTCTTGAAGGCTCAAATATGAGGTTCAATTAAGAATAATAGAGAAGTATTTTGTCTCTTTAATGATCCTTATGATAGAACTTCTAACACTATGAGCCAACATAGAAATCAACTTATTTTGAATTTTGTAACCAAGATAATGATGATAAATGTCACTCCCCAGACCCAGCCCTTGACAACTGCCACATAATCGAGGTAAGCGTACACACGGTACCCTTAACTCGGCTATGTAAGGTTTACCAGTATTAATCGCAGTACACTTTAAAAACCAAAGTTTACGGGAATTTTACAAAAATTGGACAGCACAACGACGGTATTTTGACTAGC
>JANIMX020000558.1:4372258-4390397 GCA_024582655.2 Erythroxylum kunthianum
TGCTTTATAATTGGGGACGTCTCTATAACCATTTTATCAGATCAGGAGGTCAGATCGTATGTTATATACTTTATTATATAGTTCAAAGTCCAAGCTTATACATGCCTGATAGAGGATTTCCAGCTGAGAATACCTCGTTTAGACTCGCACCCTTTTCCCACCTTCAAGAGTCTTGGGGGGAAAAGCACACTGGCATATGGTTCCAAACAATTATTTTTTCACAATTGACATTTTGAAATAAATGCATAGTTGATTTCTTTTGCTTGGGGGAAATTGCAAAGTGAGTTTAGTCTTTTGTTTTGTTATGGACTATAGTAGGACCCCGTGCATGTAGGAAGACCACATACTTCAAGCAAAATTTGCAACAGTATCAGTCAATATCATATAGAAACACCAAGCACAGATGTTGGAGTTTGTTTTCGAGCCGACTATTTCTCTAGTTTTTAAGTTGCTATGATTGGAATGTGCATTTCGTTGAAACTTTAAATGTTGGTTCATAATGGTTAAAATTAAAAAGATAGATTGGAATCCCGTGGCTTGTTGGTAATGGTGTAAACCCATCAATAATAAATCTGTGGTTGAAGAGCCAGTAGAGAGAAAGCAGAAAGAGAACCAAACAAAGGTTTATAAGAGGTATTCCAAAATACCTCCTTTTAAAACCATTTTTGCCTTGAGAATTCAGAATGGATCTTTTCCATTAGACGAATGAACACAAATTAAAAAGAAACAATAAAAACCAGAAAACGTGCATAAAGTCTTGAATTGTTAGCAATTGTCATTAAGGGAACCAGCGGGCTTGTTCATGTACCTTGTGATAACATCATATGAACAATTGAACGATACTTTTATTGTTGCACTAATACTTACAAATTCTACAACAGGATTAAAAAGATCAGTCAAGCAGAAAGAAATAAAACTTGAATTGAAAAAACAAAGCACACAATAGACCCAATAGTGCTACTTCTGAACAAGCAATTACACTTTCTTCCCCACAAACTGTAAAGGCTAAGCTAAGCTCAAACCGATATGGAGTACAGTTAGTTGGGTACTAGCTAATTAATCAATCAATTAATGTACAACCAAAAGGCCTTTCAAGTAGCTGGAGGTCACACTTTGGAAGCCTGTAGTTTCCTCCATTACCTTCAAAGTGGAGTAACGAAGGGATTGATGGCCAAGTACGTGATACCAAAGCATATTTATGCCTGAAGATAACCTTTTGCCTCCAAGTAACGTATCACTTTTTCAGCCATTTCGAACGGGGAAGCACAGTCTCCTACTTTGCATTTCAGTACAATCTGCAAAAGCATCAGATGAAGAGAATGAAAACTAGTTGAAAGCCTAGATTAAAAGTAACTCCAAAGTTGAAATGTTGAATAGTCATAACAATAACAGCAGAATTACATTCAAATCGATTGTCATCAAAAGTTAAGCAGATGCACTCAAGAATATTTCCTTCTTCAAACCTAGTCCGCATACATCTATTGATGTAAAAGAACTTATAAGTCCATAAAAAAGTGGGGGGAAAATAGTCAACCACAAACTTTAATTTGATAGAATAAGATTGAGATTTGAGTTGAGAGTAAAGACAATAAAAACTGAAATTTATATTACTTTAAAATTCTTTATTTGGTAGGAAGTAGTAATAAATTAAATATGTTATTCTAGTTTTAGATATGCTATCCTAGTTCTAAGGACTTAAACTTATAGGATTTTTATCATAATATGATTTAAATCTATTAGGAACCTTTTCTTACGAGATTCTTTATTAGGGATATAGACAATTTCTTGTCAAATGGAGAGGAAAATCAATTTCTGACAATACTTGAATTTTAGAATCTAAATTTCAAAAGGCGAATCCAGACTTATGTAATCAATATTTTCACATTCTACGGCGAAGACAACTTTGGACAAGCTAGGAAAAGTCTATAAAAGAAATAAAAGAGAAAAAAATAAATCAAATACAAGCTTTAATTTGGTAGGACAAAGATTGGGAATTGAGTTGATAGCAAATACAATAAGGGAAGAAATTTAAATTATGTTAAAATTTCTTATTAGATAAGAAGTAGTAGTAAATTAAATATGTTACTATAGTTCTAAATATGTTATCCTAGTTGTTTACAACTTAAATTTATAGAATTTAAATTTGTTAGAAACCCTTTCCTACTAGAATAAAGATTCTAAGAACTTATCTATAAATACATGTGTACTCTACCCTTCAATAACAACATATCCTTGGAGTTTTCAACTAGAAGATGTGATACTTTCTTCTAAGAATGATTAGTAGACCTTAGAAATGATTCCTAGTTTCCTACCTCCATTGTTTGTGTTCCTCGCTAAATTCCAGGAATTCTAATCCAAAGTTCCAGCAACTAAAACTCTAAATTTTAGCCATGTTAAACTTAAATTTCAGCCATATTAAACCTTGAAATCTTAGCCTATAATTTCCAGCAATCAAACCCTAAAGACCCAGCTATACCAAATCTGAAATTTCAGCATTCCAAGCTGAAATCTAGACCTAAAACTTGATATTCAAGTAACCTAATATCAGTCATATTTCCCAAATTTTGTGAGTTTAGCTACTAGTTAATATTTCTTCTATTTGTCCTATATCATCCATGCTTCCATGTAGCAAATTCAAATCAAACTGGTTGCTGGAAACATTTTCAGGAACCAGAAAACCCTAAAATTTTCATGTTTGTGCTCATGAATTTGACATTTTTCAATGAACACAAACATCATCCAGAAATGGCAATTCAAATGGCCCTTTACGACCATACTTATCTTTACATATTTTCTTAAGGAGTCAAATATTGGATCTAAATTTTAAGTAACATCAATATGTTGTGAGAAGACTTATGCAGATGTCAAGATGCCTAGAAGATTTCATTGAGCACTTTTGTCATCCAAAAACTTGTGTTTTTTGCGTATGTTATCGTACTTTACCTCACTATCTTGTGGTGGTTCATATGGATCATCAATACCAGTAAAGCCTGTAAAAGAAAGCACCATATCACAATCTAAAAGATAAGAAGGTTCTGTGGCATTATTTAAGACATTCTATCATAAATTGCTTAATCCATTGCTTCAAACAAATTCAACAATGCAACATCTCAAGACCCATATGTGCAATGGGCTAAATTGCCTCTCTCATCAAGATTCCTTTCAAGCAATCTTACTGATGTTCACCATTGAAGGAAAAATCAGTGTAGTATGTGATTTGCAATAATGATAAGACCTCACATGATAAACCTAAATAAGTAACTTTGCAAAGAGCTATTTGGTAAGAAACCAAAACCGGAGTCACATGTACTATCAACATTTGACAAAGTTTTGGATACTCATTAATAAAACTCATAAGGTGTGAAGAATATAATAAGAATGCAAATTATTAAACTCAATATAGGCAATAAATTTTCATCAACCCATCACCAAGTTGTACTTATCAACTTGCAACATGCAAGAGAACTAATAGAGTGCACAACATCACCAGATGCAGGATCTAGGATCTTGTAAAAGGATAATTATCAACAAGGGAAATCTGAAGAAACTATAAGGAACGTGAAAAATGACTCATGATAAAAAAATAACATTTCATGATTTGTAGGAGTACCTTTAATCTTCCCTTCACGAGCAAGCTTATAAAGTCCCTTAGGATCTCTAGCCTCGCATACTTCGAGTGGCACATCCATGAAGACCTTTTACATGTAAGGTTAATCAGTTCAATCATAACTAGTAACATATATGTCGAAACATAACGATGTTGGATATCACATTAATTAGAAAAAAATAGACAAATTATTGGAATAAAAAAGTAAAGCCACGATTATAAGAAAAAATTTCATAAACAAATCATAATCTACAGAAGGACCAACCTCAATGAAATCCCCCTTTGGGAACATTGCACGACATGCTTCCCGATCTCTTTGGTAGGGAGAAATGAGGCATGCAATGCATATTACCCCAGCATCTGCAAATAATTTTGCCACCTCACCTAAAAATATGAGAAAAAATAAGAAAATTTTGCAAAATGCCTTCTATTGTCCAAAAGGCCAAAAATGCAGAATATTGCATCGCTTAGGCGACATCAGCATTGACAATCAAATTGCCAACAATTTAATGTATCCAGTATTTCAACCATGGGCAGCAACTAATATAGTACCTACCAACTCTTCTAATGTTCTCTGCACGATCTTCTGCCTTAAAACTAAGATCACGATTTAGGCCATGTCTGACATTATCTCCATCAAGAATATAACACAACTTTCCTCTTTGGTACAAAATTTGACTCAATGCGCATGCCACAGTGCTCTTACCTGCAAGTTTTTTCCAAAAACATAACAAGAACTGTTTAAAGAGCTAAACCGAACATGAGCAGTGGTGCCCATCTGAATTTGCAAACAGATATCACACACATTGTTCATTTCAAATTTCTACAACATCTCATGCACCAAAAAAAAAACATCATAAACCTAATAGATAATCATAATAACAGAAGGAAAATAGAGGAGCCTAATAGATAATCATAATAACAGAAGGAAAATAGAGGAGCAACTAACCTGAACCGCTGAGACCAGTGATCCATACGACACAACCCTTTTGATCAAGTAAGCTCTGCCTTTCAGATTTTCCAACTGAGCACTCGTGCCACTTTATATTTGTTGAATTCCCAACTGGAGACAAGGAGCGAGGATTCCCATTAACAACCCACCAAAATGAGGGAGTAAATAGATATCCCAACCCCAACAAAACTCATTTCTCATGAACGAAAATACCATGTTAAGATTAGAAAGCAAACCAAGAAAAAGAAATGAAAGGCAAGATCATCATATACCAAAAAGGAGAAAGCAAGCACCTTGAACCGCATTAGTCAACTTCAAGTCTAAGCACGACCCATTAGGACCAACAGTCTCCCCTTTTCCGTTCATATTCACTCGCAAATGTGATCCTTCCATGGCCTTAATTCGCAAATACCCCCTTTGCATCACACTAATTATATGATCGCCGTCGCTGTAGCTCCCCAGCCCCACTCTCTGCGTCTTAATTCCTGGTACTGGTTTCAACCCAATCGCATTCATCTTCCCAGGAGCCAATTAATTTAATTGATCACCCAGAATTTGGCAGGCGGGTAAATTCAAAAGAAAGTGATAGAACGAGAGATGGAGAAACGAAGAGGCAAAAGTTGAAAAGGTACAAAGGAGAATTGGAAAAAGGGGGGAAATACAAAGCGTATATAAAGAGAAATGAAGAGTAATATGGGTGGCTAAATTATTGACTGAACTCTGAAATCGTGAAAGAAAAGGTAGAGAGGTTTAAGATTACGAGGAAGAATGCGATAGGTGGCCACCTTACTAGCTGGTCATGGTCCAGGTCCAGTCTCCAGGAATGAAACCAAATAGTGAGTGTTGTTTCAGGTAAGATGAGGTGGTGAATTTGTGCAAAGCTTATTAGAGTCGAAGATGATACTTTGGCTACTCTTGGGTATCTATGGTTGGAGTTTTGTGGGAGATTATGCCCTTTTTTGTTGGATACTACATATATAGACCATAGTCTACATTCCCGTGAGTCTTGATCCAAGGTAGTAGGAAGAAATAAAGAGTATCCAACAAAAAAGGCATACGGCAACAACAACAACAATAAATGTTTCATAGGTTATCTGTGTGTTTTTCAGAAATGTCAATGTAATGCTTCCAACATTTCAGTGATACAAATGGCCAACACAAAGGTCTTGAAGATAATTTAGGACTTAACTATTTTGAATTTTGGCCGTACCAAGAATATATTTTTCATTAATTATTTTTTAAAGGGAAAAGTTCATAATCAATCACGTATAAATATGTTCATTCATTTTTAGCTACATTTTAGTGAAAAAACGTTTACAGTCACTCAAACAAAATTATTACATTTATACTCAATTTTCATATAAAATGTCTAAAATACCCTTAATAAAAAATTAAGCTCTATTTAGATTGGCTCATTGGGAGATGAAACCCGATATCAGGTTATGTTTCAAAACGAAACCCAATATCATGTTTCGTTTTATGCCTTCAGTCAACACATAACAAAATCCGATATCGGGTTACGTTTCAAAACAAAACCTGATATTGGATTTCATTTTATGCCTTCAGTCAACGCTCTTTTAGTCAACACATAACGAAACTCAATATCGGGTTACGTTTGAAAGCGAAACCCGATATCGGGTTTCGTTTTATGCTTTAGTCAACGCTCCTTTAGTCAACACATAACGAAACCCGATATCAGGTTACGTTTCAAAACGAAAAGCGATATCGGTTTCATTTTATGCCTTCAGTCAACGTTCTTTTAATCAAGGCATAAAACGAAACCCGATATCGGGTTTCGTTTTATGCCTTTAGTCAATACATAACGTAACAACGTAACCCGATATCAAGTTTAATCTCCCAACAAACTAATTTCGCTACTCCTGCTTGACTTTTATAACATCTTAAATCCAAATTTTGTTTTTAGAGGGAACTGTCCCCTTGCAACCCCCGCCAGCTCACCGGCGAGTTGGCCAGCCGCTTGCTCACCCTAGAGTGAGACTCCCGATTACCTTGTCGCAGTAAACATAAGTTGATCCGCATAAGTATGAGTCAATCTCAACAGAACTTAATTTTTTATTAAGGATATTTTAGGTATCTTACATGAAAATTGGATATAAGTGTAATAAATTTGTTTGAGCGGCTGTAAATATTTTTCCACCAAAATGTGGCTAAAAACGAATTTTAAATTTAAGATGTTGTTATATTGAGCAATTTCTACTTTTTAAAATATCAAAAATTTTAGCATCGTACCAAATATATATCTCGAGTAGTACAAGATGCTAAAGGTATATTGAAATATTAAACAGTGTTAGGTTAATTTTTAATTTAAGAAAAATTAAAAATAATTTGTATGTTTAAATATTTTAAATAGTTTTTATGTTTAATAATTATTTTATGTCAATTTAATAAATAGTGTTATTAAGTCAAAACAATTTAATCATAATATGAGACCAAAGTCTAATATAGAACCAAAAAAATTTATATGATTAAAATATATTTTATGCATTGTTTCATTATTGTTTTATATTTTAAATTTCCTTTTAATACTGCTCGTAAATAATTCTTTTTTATCTTCTAATACAAGTATGTAGGTTTAATTTACCTTTAACATATATTTTTTTCTTTTTATAATCTAATTTTATTAATGTTGATTATTAATAAAATTAAAATTAATATAATAACTTTTATAATAAAAACTAAAATTTAATTATATAAAATTGAGATAATATTTTTATAATTTTAAAATTTTATCAAAAAACAATATTCAATATTGACTGATACCGATATTATATCATTTCAGTGCCAAAATTGATATTAATGATATTCGTAATATTGTTAATAAGTCAATCTTTAGAAATCCAATTCGTAATTAAGATAATTAAAATTAGATTAAAAAAATATTTGATCAAAATTAAAAAAATTAAAAAATTGAAAATGAATAAAAAAATTAGGAATTTATTAAAAATAAAATTATTCAAATTTTTAACTATGATAAAGACAACTTGATTTTAAAAAAGTTTTATATAATGACAAGTAGAAAGATGAAAAGTTTTTGCGATAAATTATGCCAATTAAAGAGATAAAAATTTTATATTAAAAATATAAATTTATTGAATAGATTAAATATGAAATATATAATTAGAATATTTTAAATTAAGGAATCTATATTTTATAAGATCAAAATCTCATAAAATTTGAGAAATGAACCTAATAAATTGAAGACATGCCAAAGATATAAAGCAATTTATATATTTAATTAAACTTAGAAACGAATATAAATACATAATTTGGATCTAAGGCTACTTTAAGTGTTCTTTTTAAACTCACCATAAATTATAATTATTTTTTTTCTACTATTCGTGAGGTGGGGGTAAAGGGTATAGTAAGTCTAAGCGGAATTACATTTTTGCCTCTCAATTTTCCTCTCATTTTCGGTTTCAATTTTCCTCTTCTCCTACTCCTTGTCCAGTCCTGCAAGGATTTTGCGTCCAAAGATCTTAGAGAGATGGAGAAATGTGAAACGTCTTCCGGAGGAGGGGGGTCTGGATTCAATCCAAGGCCGTGGCAATCTTATCACACAGTTTTCACCAATGCTAAAGCAGGTAATCCAAACCTGAAAGTTGGCACCATTACTCTTTTGTTTTTAAGGTTATGATGTCTGTCTTTCCTACACTCTTTGATTCTAGGACGGCCCAGATCTAGACCCAGTATTGATTTGGTTTTGAGACTTTCATTTTCAAGTCACTCGATTAGTGATTCAGTTCTTTTGTGAATTGCTGTTAACTTATTTTTGTCAAATTTGTTGATTTTTTGTTACGCAGTGGTGCGTTTTTACTTACGTGAGGATGCGGATCGCTAAAAAACCATTCTTTATATGTTTTGTTTAGGATAGGATATTGCCGAGACTTTAAAATCTTGTTGACTTGTTGATTTCTTGTGTTATTGTCCTGGAGAAGTACTTGTGATAACTTGTTATTTAGTAGCTTTCCTACCTTTGTTAGTGGAGGCATGGTGCTACTCCTTTAGGACTTCTTTCTGATGATAGTATGTTGCTATATGTTTTAGGTATGGATGGAGTAGATAAGGAGAAAGTACAAAGAGTAGTGTACGAGATGAGCAAGGGATCAAAGTATTTTGAAAATGAGGAAAGAAAAGAGGACATGATGAGGCAGAAGATAGAGCAAATGCGTGCACAATGTGCAAAGCTCACAACAGAGGATATTTCTCACTATCAGATGGTAAAACTGGTTATTTATTGTTTTGTTCTACTAATTGCCTTATCCATTGCCAACTCTATTTCTAGTTTGGATTAATAACTACCATTATAGCTGGAAACATAGATGTGAATCTTAAACGTAAGTGGGAGAGCCGAGGAGTGGGACAAGGCTTTTCTATCTTTTTTCTTTGTGTATTAACTCATAACTGTTCTGCAGAGAATAATGTTTGCATTATCGTCTCAATGATGAACTGCTAAAAAGTGTATAATAACACTGGATTACATTTGGTCCATTCATAAAGATATCTTGTAGTTTAAAGATGTATAACTAAGATAATTATTCTGCCTCGCTAGTTTTATTTCTGTTGTGAAAAGCAGTGATGTCTTATTACTGAATTTACTTGAAGGGAGTGCATCGAGATTCTTTTGCTAATTTAATAATTTTTTATGCAGAAATGCAACTTGGACTTAACATTGTTTATTCCGTATCATTGTAAATATTTTTCAAGTATCTTGCTACTTATTGTTCACAATATTCACAGTTAGCAGATAAAAGCATTTTGGATCTTGAAACCACACGCGACCTGTCTAGAATTTGGCTACATGTAGATATGGATGCTTTCTATGCAGCTGTTGAAACATTGAGCAATCCTTCACTAAAGGGAAAGCCAATGGCCGTTGGCGGTATGTCTATGATCTCCACTGCTAATTATGAGGTTGAGTTTTCTGCTCTAACTTCAAGATCTGTTTTTTTTTTAATCTTTTATGTGCTCCAAGTTCATGTGCCACATATAAAGATTCACATTCCTTAATAACGATAGTTTTGACTAAGGCCAGGAATCTGTGGTACATTTAAAACTGTCAGTTCACTTGCATCCATCACTTTCACACTTTCTTTTTCAAATAATCTTTGACAAAAATGTTAGGCACGGAGGTTTGGAGTTCGTGCTGCGATGCCTGGTTTTATTGCAAAAAAGTTATGTCCGGAGTTGATCTTTGTTCCCACAGATTTCAAGAAATACACTTTTTACAGTGATTTAACTAGAAAAGGTTAGTTATAGGGCCTCAAATTCAGATTTGGAATGCAATGTATCATCTGATGCAAATACTTTGACTTGCTCATACATATTTGTAGTTTTCCAGAAATATGATCCAAATTTCATGGCTGCCAGTTTGGATGAAGCGTACCTTGATATAACTGGTGTTTGCCAAGAAAGAGACATGACTGGTGGAGAAGTATGTTGATACATTTTTCTTCCTTAACATTAGACATTTTCTTCCCCAAATGTGTTGACAGTTTCTTTTTTCTGTCATGAAAGATTGCTGAAGAACTCAGAGCTGGTGTTTACAAAGAAAGTGGTCTAACATGTAGTGCTGGTGTTGCTCCAAACTGCTTACTTGCCAAGGTTCTTTTGGCTATTACTCTGAAATGATGATAGTTTACATCTTGCATATATTACATTATTACTTACGTAATGCACTCTTTCCTAATTTGTGTGAGATGGAAAATGTTGGGTTACTAAGTTGTGTTTTGTAGAAGACAGATTATTTAGAATTGATGAGGGTTAAATATCTGGAGGTAAACTATGGAGAAGACTTTGCGGTTTATTGAGAGCAAACGATAGGAACTAGCTAAGCTGAAATGATGGCATTACATGTTTAATGCTAAATCAATTAGAAATTTGAAGGAGCCAATACACCACTCCAAAGTGGCAGTAACTTTATTGTTACCAAATATGAAGAAGCTATTATAATTGTACAGACTGTCCCGTGATTGCCCACATCATGGTGCATGCTTACTGGTCAGACAGAAAGTAAGAAAGTAGAAGGTATGCAAGATTAACCGATGAGAATTTCAAGTCTTCAGAAACATATCATCTCAGCCCCCCAATTTCCCTATTGTTCCAATTAGAAAATAAAAGAACTCAAATTGGATAAATGGTTAGGGGAAGTAGGAAGAAAAAAAAAAGAAAAATATAGATAGGTGCAATGATTAATGAGTTTACCTTGTTTAGCATGTGAAAGGATTATATGGGCACTGAATCATATATGCCTCCCCAGGTTTGCTCTGATATTAATAAGCCCAACGGACAGTTTGTTTTGCCAAATGACCGGATGGCTGTCATGACATTTATATCTTCACTTCCTGTAAGAAAGGTATTGATGCCTTGAACTTTGACTCATATTTTGGAATAGCATTTTCAAGATATTATTATCATCACTTTCTTATTTTATGTTTTTTCTTGATTGAAACTTATTCAATTATCTATGAAGATTGGAGGCATTGGTAAGGTCACAGAACGTATTTTGAGGGATGTTTTAGAAATAAACACTTGCGAGGAGATGCTGCAAAAAGGCGCCCTCATCTGTGCACTGTTCTCTCAATCAACAGCAGGTAGTATCATTGATTTGTCTTTTTCTATGATTCATGGTTGTCAAAACTACATGACTTCTGCGTGCATAATTGGAGATTATAGGGTAAAAAATTTGGATCTCCCATATGATTTCATTTATTTCTAAAAGACACTCCTATGGTTTCAAATTACAAAAAAAAAATGTAGTGGTATTAAAAAATACTAAAGTAGAACCTTTTACTGAGTTCTGTTGAGTTATTTTAAAGCAAATTGTTATTTTAAATGACTATTAAGCATGTGACAAAGTATGTATGACTGCTCTAACCTAACTTTAATAACGAATTCTATTAAAATAACCTAACAGAAATTTGGTAAAAGGTCATTTTTTAGTATTTCTGACACCACAAAGTACTATTTTGGTAATTTTAAACCAGAAGAGTGTTTTTCTTGGAATAAGTAAAAATGTAAGAGAAGTTTATATCTTTTCTCCGAGATTATATTATTATTTCAAGTGGCCAATGGAGATTTTAAGATCTTGGCAACAATTCCTATGGAAGAAGAAACCTGAGTAGTAGTTTTGAGTTAGTCACTATGCAGTAGAACATTAAGAGAAGGTTAATAGTTTTTGCAATACTTGAGCAAATTGAATCAAAGTGGCCATTACTGGGGTGAACATTTAGCACATCTTCTTTTTTCTATATCCAGTTATCAAACTTATCCAAATAAGCTTGAACCACATGCTTATATAAACTGGCTATAATTTTTGGTCACTTCCTAATTTCTTTATAATACATTGCAGAATTTTTCCTCTCTGTTGGACTGGGGCTTGGGAAGACAAGTACTCCTCAAGTTAGTGTTCGTAAAAGTATAAGTAGTGAGAGGACATTTTCAGCCACAGATGACAAGATATTTCTTTATCAGAAATTAGGTGATCAATCCATTACATTCATTGTGATAAGGACTTACAGACTATTCTATGCTCTCAAATGGAGCAGCACTTTCCCCTCTTAGCCTTTTTTTTCTTATGGATTGCAAACCTTTTAGAAGGTTTTCAAATCATCGAATTAATAACAAAGATATAGGTCCATGGTATTGCTTGACAGTTAAGCCTTTTATAATTTTATTTCAGCCGATATTGCGGAGATGCTTTGTGCTGACATGCAGAAAGAAGGTCTTTGTGGTCGAACATTAACCCTCAAATTGAAAACTGCATCTTTTGAGGTAGTGTATGATGCTTTTGTTGCTTTTCATTGTCTGAATATTAACTTGAGGTGAATTACAATGTGTAATTGATGGAATAAGGTTTAACTTTTGGGTTTCCAGTGATGCTTCTCCATTAATCTTTTTGGATAATAAGATTAGGATTGAAGTTTTGGAAGCAATTGTGCATATACATGGAATCACAAAAGGGATATTGCACCTTTTAGATCCCTGCAAACAGCTCCTGTGAATTATACTAGCTAGATATTGCCTTAACTTTCATTGTTTAGGTACACTAACACATTCTCTTGTTTAAAAGTACAAAAACTTTTCTAACACAGCAGAAAAAGGCTGTTCGCAATATATAATAAAAACAAGAAAGTTGGGTGTTGACTTGTTGCAAACACTACCAGGATGGTATAATGATGATTTAAAAAAAAATCTTTCTAGATAAGGAGACATATCTGCGATTTTGGTTTTTTTCCTAGTTAATGTTGTAAAAGGAAAACTCAGAGGTATGAATATCACTGTAACACTCTGTCATATTAGTGAAAAGAAAGTAATTGTCAATGGTTAGAGACTTGCAAAACCAATTAAAATTCCATGCTCTCTTTTTCTGTCTAAATTATCTTTGTTTGATTTTATATTTATTTCCTAACATTATGAGCCTGTTGGCTCTTATTAAGGATTATTGAATGTGATTCTCGTTCTGAAGCTCTCTGACATTACTTAATCATTAGGTTCGAACCAGAGCTGTCACTTTGCAAAAGTATACTCACTCAAAGAAGGATATTTTGAAATATGCATCAAAGCTGCTAACAGCCGAACTTCCTGTCTCATTGAGATTGATAGGTAATATACTATCTTCATTCTTTGAACTAGTCTTTTCTGTTATGAACATGCTGAAGTTTGACAGTGTTACATTGTCAAGTATATGTGCCTTTGATAAGACTGTATGGATATGCTTGTTAGCATGAACTTTGGATGTAGATGCAATGAATGAACTTCATTATACATCGTATATAGCTCGTCAATGACAAAGCATTTACACTATCCAGGCCTCCGAGTATCTCATTTCAATGAACACAAAATTGGTACTCCATTTGATCCGACACAGACAACTCTTACCAATTTCATTCTCTCAAGAGATGTGTCCAGGAAAATTTCAGGTGATCAAGCATCCTTGCACAATGAAATTTGTGCTAAAGTTTCTATGGATAGTTCAGAAATTTCTTGCTCTATTGATAGCTGTGAGATTGGTCATTATGAAATTAGAGATCTAGAAGACAATGATATACAGGATCTGGATGACCACTGCCGTTGCATTTCCACTAATAGCCTTGATGTGAAGAAAACTTGTGAGACTCTAAGCAATGGAACTTTAGAGAAGGTAACATCAAGAACAGGGAATGATCTAGGATATTGACTGAAATTAAATACAATCTTGCTTTTCTTATGCATTCAGCCTTTGAACCTTTTTTGCCCCTTTATGGTCTTTGAATATTTTTACTATACTATATAGCTCTATTATGCCTTTCGACCTTTGCCTAGGTGAATACTCGGGATACCATGGGGTCTGGATCACTCTCAGAACCTTGTCAAACCGAGTCGTCAAAGTCAAGGGAAGTAGAATCTTCAAGCCTTCAGTTAGAGAGGAGCGAAGAAGACCAAGTAAACAAGGTTGTCACTAACGGGGCTCAGATCTTCTGGGTGGATGAATACAAGTGCTCAATATGTGGCATTGAAATCCCACCAGATTATTTGGGGGAAAGATTAGAACACTCAGATTTCCATCTTGCGGAGAGGATTCAAAAGGAGGAATCTATGTTCAACTCAAGAACCCTAGTGCCGAGACAAAGGTCTGCAGTTTATGCATTTACAGTAACTGTCTCTCATCATTCCATTAACAGCAGGGGAAGGCAAAGGTCTGCTGTTTATGCACATACACTATGTTTATCATCATTCCATTGAACAGTAGGGGAAGGCTCTTCCGCATCCCTGACCATCTCAACTTATTGCTAGTCTCAGCTTGAACTATGCAGAATCCTAGCTTAAACTCTTCCAATCTATTTCAGCTACTTTAAATACATTTAATTGAAAAAATGTGCTGCAGTGAATCTGATTATTTTGATTACCTGTTGTTCAGTATCAAATTTCTGAATTACATGAACGAATCAACATTTGGTTTGATGCAGTCATCAACTCTTTTCAGGAGCCTTCCGAAGGAGCATCCCTCAAGCCAAAGCTCACAAAAGAGGCGCAAGCCATCTGCAAAAGAACAAAGGCATATTCCCATAGACATGTTCTTTGTCAAGAGCAACGAGAATTTCTAGCATTGCATGCTTCCGGTGTTCCAGTCCTGTCTATTTATATGTGCGTACGTCAAAATGCAATTTGTTAAGCAAATTTGATGATAAGTCACATAAACCACATTACCCTGTAAATGATAGGCAATGACTCCAAAAACAAGAAAATGCCCCGTTAATGAAGGTTGCCCACATGAGTTCTATCAGTTTATTCATTAATTTTCTGTTCTATCGATTGTGTATGATTAACTAACTAATGACTCGCCTGATTGGTAATTACCATACATAATAAACCACTTGAGACAAGTGTTTGTGAACGAAGATCGCCCACGTCACCCAGTTTCAACTTCTAAAAGTATCGTTCATCCCTTCCAAACGAACATCGATCCTGCTTCTCCATCTTCATCTCCCTCTCTTCAATTGTTGGATTCTCTACTCACCATACAAATTTAGCTGTTTTTCAACCAAAGAATCTATCGGACGAGCATTTTTTACAGTACTCGACTATGGAACTAACATCCATAACTTCAAGCTCCCAACTTCCGTTGCCAGATGCAATTACACTAACAAGAACCCAAATCACTTCTTCAGTCACACGCAGTTCTCGCTTTCCATCTTCAGCCCAAACGACGGTAAAAGCCCACTTAAGTTCAGACCAGGCGACCGCCGTTAGACCTCAGAATGGAAGTAGTAACAACTTGAAGGAGAGAGCCTTACCTACAATGAGTGACATATTGGCCTCATCCAAGGCTCAGAAACTTGATCTCAAGCTCCTCACATTCGGACCCTTTTTCAGAATCACGGCCACGAGTGTGGAGACCAACAACGAGCTTGGGAGAGCAGAGGGACTAATAAGAGTATGGTTGAGAGGGACGATTCTTCATCTGGACTCAATAAGACTGAAAAGAGAGACACTGGGCATGGAGAAATCGATTTTTGGTATTGGTTTGTTCATAGGTGCTGTTGCTATTCGACATGGATATGAGTGTGGTTGTAAAACGGCAGAATTGCTGGCCATTAACGACTCCGATCTTTACCATACCAAGGTTCTTACGTGTTCATGTTAATGTTAGCATTCTTGTGTTAGTAAAGTCGTCTCATCTGATGGTTTTTAACTGTCTCTCTCCTTTTTTGTTAAATGCTAGCTTGTCAGGTTTTATGGAAGAATAGGATTCAAGGCTGTGCATGTAGTTACTGGCTCAACATTTGGAGACCTTGCGCACATGTTGGTTTGGGGAGGAATAGGAACAAGAATGGACGCTGATGTCAAAGGGCTGATGCTAAAATGGTGCACCAGGTTCAAACAGCAAGCTTGAGATAAATTTATGTCGTCTGTGCTAAGGGTAGATGAGAAAATATTCAGGTTCCCATAATCACTTTCAACTGAAGCTGTATGGAGAAACTGTAAACATTGTGGATAATCTTGTGGAGAAGCTAACATTCTTCTCCTGCACAAATTTATTATGAAGTTTGATCTTTTTCCGACACTTCTCTTTGAATCGATTTTTTAAAAATGTTCATTAAATACACAAACATTTGACTTCTAATGATATTCGCATAAATTAATTGAGAGAACGTTGCAAATTGTAAAGAGAGGAGTAAGCAAAAAGTGATAATTTGCATATAGTCAAACTTATTTATAATAAGGTATGAATTTTTTTAGTAATTTAATTGAATTATAATATTAATTATAATTAACTTTAATTACAATTCTAATTAAATATAGTAGCAACCATGTGTTGTTTTCTAGAAGAAGGTGCCTAGAAGCAGTGCAATTGGCTATTTTTCCAACGAAAGTGCTAATTTCTTGTCGAAGGTGCCTAGCAGTAGCATCCATGTGTTTTTTTATCGCCTGCCCAGCGACAGTGCCAACGGGCTATTTTTCCCAACGAAGGCGCATCCTTGTGCAATTTTCTATATGAAGGTGCCCAGCGACAATAACCATGAGCTATTTTCTCGCCGAAGGTGCCCAGCGGAAGTGCCAATGGGCTAATTTTCTTACCAAAGATGCACCCTTGTGCTATTTTCTCACAAAAAGTGCCTAGCGGCTGCATTCGTGCGTTGTTTTCTTGCCAAAAGTTACTAACGGCAGTACTAACAAACTATTTTTCCCACCGAAAGTTTTGTTTTCCTATCGAAGGTGCCCAGATACAACATCCATGTGTTGTTTTCTCACTGAAACTACCCAACCATAGCATCAATGTTATATTTTCTCACCGAAGGTGCTTAGCGACAGTGCCAACGGGCAATTTTTCCCACTGAAAGTGATGTTTTCTCGTCGAAGGTGCCCAGCGGCAGCATCCGTGTTGTTTTCTCAAAGAAAGTGCCCAGCGGGAGCATCCTTGTGCTTTTTTCTTGTCAAAACTGGTCAGCGGCAGCATCTATGTGTTGTTTTCTCGCTGAAAGTTCCCAACGGCAGTGTCAACAGTTTATTTTGCCCATCGAAGGTGCATGCTTTGGGTGTTTTCTCACCGAAGGAGCCCAATGGCAGCAAGCATTTGCTATTTTCATGCCGAAGCTGCCTAGTGGCCAAGCTAATGATCTAATTTTCCTACCGAAAGTGTTGTTTTCTCGTTGAAGGTGCCCAGCGGCAGCATCCTTATGTTGTTTTCTCACCGAAAGTGCCCAATGGCAGTGCCAACTGGCTATTTTTCACACGAAGGTGCATCCTTAGGATGTTTTCTCACTGAAGGTGCCCAGCGGCAGTAACCATGTGCTATTTTCACGCCGAAGTTGCCTAGCGGCTAAGCTAAAAATCTGTTTTTCCCACCGAAAGTGTTGTTTTCTCGCCGAAGGTGCCCAGCGGCGGCATCTCTATGCTGTTTTCTCACCAAAAGTGCCCAGCGGCAGCATCCATGTTCTGTTTTCTCGTCGAAATAGCCCAACGATCATGCCAATGGGCTATTTTTCTAGCTGAAGTTGCATCCTTGGGTGGTTTTCTCGCCGAAAGTGCTCAACAGCAGCAACCATGTGTTGTTTTCTTGCCAAAAGGTAATTTTTTGCACTGTGTGCTAATTTCTCACGTAAGGTGCACAGTGGCAACATCTCTGTGTTGTTTCTCTCCAAAAGTGCCTAGTGGCAGCATCCAAGTGCTGTCTTCTCGAAGAAAGTTCTTAGTGGTAGCGCCAACGGACTATTTTTCCCACCGAAAGTGCATTTTTTGAATGTTTTCTTGCTAAAAGTGCCCAACGACAACAACCATGTGTTGTTTTCTCGCTGAGGTTGCCAAGTAGCAGCGCCAACGGACCGATTTTTCCATTCCATATGTTGTTTTCTCATAAAAACTACCCAGCAGCAGCATCCATCTATTGTTTTCTCACCAAAAGTTCCTAACGGCAATGCCAACGGGCTATTTTTCCCACCGCAGGTGCATCCATTGGATGTTTTCTCATCGAAGGTGACTAGCGATAGCAACCATTTGCTATTTCCAAGCCAACGGTGCGTAGCGGTTGAGCCAATGATCTATTTTTCCTCCA
The DNA here is from genome assembly GCA_024582655.2 of Erythroxylum kunthianum. Lineage (NCBI taxonomy): Eukaryota > Viridiplantae > Streptophyta > Magnoliopsida > Malpighiales > Erythroxylaceae > Erythroxylum > Erythroxylum kunthianum. Next base: position 4,390,370 of record JANIMX020000558.1, read on the forward strand.
AAAGTGTTGTTTTCTCACTAAAGGTGCC
>JANIMX020000558.1:4524240-4534823 GCA_024582655.2 Erythroxylum kunthianum
GGTTGATGTAAAATTATAAATTATACAATAAAATATATTATTGGACTATTTTGCAATTTTAAAAAATTTTAGGGACTATTTTATAAATTTAAAAAATTACCTAAAACGATACCCGATATTGTCCAGTGCTAATACAATACCGTACTAAAACCAAATTCGGTATCGATGTTGGCACAGTTTTAAAAGGTTGCTTACTACTGGACCACCCCAAATTTCGCGTGTCAATGAAAATTCTACTGAATTTTTTTGTTGTTGTTAACACACACTAAGTTAGTATTTTGCTAAAGACATTTGATATAATATTTATACATTGGATTAAATTTTTTATTATAAAATTGACTAATATTAAAATTTTGAGATAAATGCTAAATATAATAAACAATTAATCATAATAACTATTTTATTTTTTGTTGTGTTAGAAAATACTTATTAACAATTTAGAAATTTTTTTTGTTTAGAGGGTATAGTGTAATTTTCAAATCGAAGATATTATATATTTGATAATATCAAGTATAGCGTGACTTAAATTATGAAATAAATAATAGAAATAATAGAATTATTCGTATATAAGTTTGTATAATAAAAAAATAATCAGAAAATAGTTAAACGAGAATACTAACGCATTTAAACAAAAGTTGTAACAATGTAAAGAAAAACAATAAACACATTTTATATTTCAAAAACTTAAGGTATTTTATTACTTTAGATTTAAGTAATAGTTTTGTAAAATTACCTCTAACTGAGAAAATGATCCTACAGAAAGTAAGTCTATAATACGATTAAATTGTTATAAGTATTTAAGAAAAAATACATATATGATAAAATAGATTTGATGAACGAGGCTGTGTAGTGTGTTTCAATTCCAATGGTTAAGCCCATTTGAAGCTGAGACCCGGTTCAATGGTTCGGTTTGGAGTTCGGTGAAGTAAATGCGCATGCCTCAGCTAAATAAAAGTTAAAATGTCGCAGTAGGAGAGTCTCACAGAAGAAAAGCTTCCCCAAGTTGGCAATTTTGAAGCGTTCTCTAACAAGAGAAAATGACATTCAAGCTTTGAGTGTGGTTGCGTATACTTTTTTGTTAGTTGATGGATCGACATTCACAAGACATATAAATTGAAAAAAAGATGGATTTTAAAACATAAACAGTTCCATTAGGGAGAAATTTGCAAATCAGTAATCAATTACATTTTACAATTATCTTGAATTGAACAAAATACATAAAAAGAATTTCCACAAATCCAAAACCATCTTCAGTCCTTGTAAATATTTACTTTAGGAGGCTAGAACTTTTGTTTATGGGTGACCTTGGACATTTGATCAGGGTAAGTGCACAATTTGGAGGCATTAGCTATAGCTGTAGAGTTCCCGGAGCGTATTCTTATGCTACCAGAACGGAACAACTCAAGACCACCCTGGTGCTCCAAAACCTCCATGGCGGGTGGCTGGAACTCTGATTTGGTCCTCCGGTGAGATGAGCCGCTGAAGGAGTCTCCTCCGATTAACAAATGGTAGCTACGGCTTGAACCCTCCGAGAAAGACCTGTAGGTCTTGTTGTGTGGCTTCTGTTTCTTCATTGCATGCAGAAGATACGGTATTAAGCCTTCCATAACTATATCTTTAATTCCTCTTTATAAGAACTCCTTCCCGCAAGTACTGAATGCATCATAAGGTCACGGACCACATCCATATATATACTGCAGAAGGGTCCGTGCTAATGGATAAGTGAGGAAACTTCAAAGGTGATTGCGCTTGGTCAACCAGAAATTGTTGAATGTGATTCTCATGGATAGTCCTTCCCCAGTTCTTGACGCCTAGCAAATGAATATAGTGCATAGCATCAATTCATTGTAACACGTGCACGTACAACCAATTGTCTTGCCAGCTAGCTAGCCTCCTACTCCATTGAAGTTACCAAATTTGACATTGAAAACGAGGATCCCGTGGAGGTTTAGTCCAACGAGAAATGTCTGTCCGTAGTTGTCAACTTAACATCAAGATTGACCCTTCAATTGCAAGACAGAACATTGCTGTTAGAAAACAAGGTAGTATGGTTGATGGATAAGGAACAGAAAACAGAGAGTTGAGTTTGAGTTGGTATATAGTTTTAACATCGATTCAATCTTTGACTGTTGCTTATGTGGAACGTGTCGTGTCCTAGTGGGAGTGCATTCAAGTTGAATCATGTATTATCTAATGCTTGATTATTAATATCTATGTATACAAAAGGAAAGCTACTTTCCGAAGAGTTTGACAAATATGGAGGGAGCACCTTTAATTTTCTTAATAAATAATTAATAAAATTAGTCAAAAAATGAAATATTTTATTTGACTTTAAATGATAATTTATAACTAATAAATGTATTATATTTTCTAATATTATTTTTAACCAAAGAGATATACTCTCTTTATCCATATTTTGCTATTCAAAATTTATTCACCATTAAATATTTATCTTTGATGAATAAATCTAAAGATTTTATAATTATCTCAATAATATAATATTTAATAAAATAATAATTAAGTTAGTCTTAATTCAATACTATTTTACGTGTATAATGTACAAAAATTTAATAAATAAAAGAATGTATTTATAAGAAAATTATGATAACTATTTTATATATTAAAAGTAAATCAAATATTAAACTTGCAAAATGTTAAAGTTTCATTATAACAGTCAATATATAATATATTTTAATATGTATTTTTAGAAATGAATTTGATTTTAGAAATATTTTAGATGTCAATTTAAATAGGTTTAGAGCTTTGTAAAAAATCTTTATAAATTTCAATGTCTCATTAAATATATGTTTAATATATATTAAAAAATATTTTATATGCACCCCATCGTTTTTTCAAAATAGGGTTTGTCCCAACATTGCCTTCCTCTTGCTTCCTACCATTGCCTCTTATGGTTTGTCCTCCATGTGCCGCAGCCTGGCCTTGCGATCAGTCATGTTCTCGTCTTGTAGGCAATATTTTGCCCCTACCAGTCATCTCTTGGGCAAGATTTTGCCCTTCAATATTACCACTAGTTTATGCCATTGTTGGTGAATATCCATCGCAGGATCATATATATAAACACATGCAGAAATTTGCACATTCAGAAACACATTTAAAATTATTTTCAGATCTTAAACATGCAATTCCATATCTTAAATGCATTCAAAACTGGTTTTCATAAATCGCATAACGGAGAAAAATATATGTGTTTCCAGGAAGCAAAACACAAGGCTGCAGCCTGCGGGATCGTATAAAGATGAACTTTTCAGGAAATAGAAAAACAAAAGGGAGTTTTAATTTTCAAAAAATTAAAACAAACCTTAATTCATTAAAAGAAGGTTTCAATTCTTAATTTTATCAAATCAATAACAATCAAGTAATCAACTAAAAGAGGCTTTGATATTAGTGTTAAGAAAACAACCGTGAACGAATCACGAGCATAGTGTAAAAATAAAATTTTTGTAGTTTTTGATCAAATTATAATAATTAAATAACTTAAAAAATATGAATCATAAAATAAAGCAATTTTACTTGATTCAAAATTCCAATTTAATCCTTTTCATAGTGTTAACCATGATCTATTCCTACATCCAATCTTTAGCGGTATCCACAAAGCAGAAAAAAAGAAAGACTCCCTTACACTTATTTCTTATATATAGAAAAACATTAGGGTTTTATTTTTATTAAAATTAAATATTCCAATTATAATTATAATCAAACTCTAATTATAATTTAATTTAATTTTAACAAAACCAAATATCTTATATTTGATTCATGAAGTTTATTAAACTTCACAATTAAGTCTAACTTAGTTTAAAGTGATTTTTTTCTTTTAAACTGCTCTTTATGTGTCACCTATTAGGTTCCTAATATGTTGACAATGATTATAAATTAGAATTCTAATTTATAATTAGAATTAAATAAATTAAAACTCTTTTAATTTATATTTAATTGTCTAATGAAATAATTTATAACCATAAATCAAGATTGACGTCTAGCAATATATGTTAACCACCTAAATATTAGGAATTTCAAAGTGAATTAATGTTAAAGCATTGTTATATTGTGTAATTAATCATTTCGTCATCCAGTGTTCCAATTGGACATAAAATATGGATATAGTGTCTACTCTTTTTAACTCCAATCATGATTGTTCTTACTAATTAATAATTGATATTTAAAAACACCTTTTCAAATCTCAATTCACTTTATGCTAGAGAATTCCTTAAATCACCACCATTCAAGAACAATGGAACACTCTCTTAAATTACTTTAGAATGATGAATTTTTTATTGACTTATTCAACTATTTCCATATGATTCATATTGTATTCAAGTACTATTGACTAAACTACTATAAATAAAATAGGTCACAAGTAGCATCAAAATATAATAATTCTCACATGAGATACAATCTCAAGTCTAATGATCAATTATATAATCATCGTAACGAAAAAATCTACAGACACATATGTAATATTCCATTTGAGATCTTTATAATCGGGTCAATTCAGTATAAACTTATTTTCTAATGAGCACTGACATGTTTATTTAGGTATCTTCATGCTTTAATTTATGATATCAATTATTTTTTTCATAAGAAAGAAACATAATAAGTGTTAGTTTTATCGTTTCATCAATATACCATCTTGATGAAACTATAACTAAGAACAATTTAAGAATAATATATAAAGTCAAGTTGAATTTCATAATTATGATTTTATCATAATTTTAATTACATAATAATTATTCTAAGTATTTTATCTTTATTATTAAAACATCAAATATAATTGACATAATACATAAAAATAACATTGATTAGATATAAAGATAGCCCAAATGTATTGTTTAAGAATAATGTTGTATATAGTAAGATCATGGTACTTTCACGAGTTGACTCTTGTTGATGACAGATCATGAATTACGTAAGCCAACACGCAAGAGTTCTGGATGTCATTGCTAGCCTCCGAGGACTCATCCGATTAGTCCAAAAACAGTTCAGGCCGAAACCCATTGATGAAATGCTGGTATGTTGCATCCAAAGGGTGTTACTAAATATTATCTGGTTTGACCTTCCAGCTAATGTGCGATTTTCAATAGTCACCATCTTCCATTAGTTATAAGATAGACATAAGAACTCCTAGCCCTAATTCTTAACGCTTACCGAATACATTTATTGTATATCTTCAATTCGTTAGAAATTGTAACGTGTGCACATATAATCAACTGTTTTACGACCTAGCTGGATTTCTTTGACATTGAAGGGCTAAGATTCTGTGGATTAATAACGCAGTGAAAGTTGAGGGCTAGTTCACGAGAAATTTCTGCCCTATATGTCAACATAATAACATCAACATATTCAATCGCAAGATGGGAAGTTTCTGTGAAAAGAAAGTGGTCTGATGGATGGATAAAGAAGAGTAAAGAGAAGGTGGGTTTGCGTTAGTGCATAGTTTCACTTCAATTTGATTATGGTTTTGGGATGTTGAAAGTCAACCAATTTAATCTTTTACTTTTGCTTATATGGAACGTGGCCTCTCTTAGTGGGAGTTGATTTGTGTTTGACCGTATATAATCTTATTCTTGATCATTATTAGATTAATCAATACTGAATGTTGAGCATATAAACCCAACTATCTATCCTATAAGGAATATTTTGTGAATCTTATATGCATGTTCTTATATAAATGTTTGATATGTTTTTATCATGTTTTATTTGAAATAATTCGTATTGATGAGTTAATATACTTATTTTATTTTTTAATTTGATTAATACCTTCAAGTGTGTGCCAAATTTTATAAGTAGTTTCATAGGAACAAATGGACTATTTGAAACTATTTCTCACAAATCTATACTTTCAACAATTTAAAAAAAATTCATCCTAATTTTTTAGTAAAAATAATCATTATCATCAAAGAAATGGGTTAGGCTAATATTTTGTCCCTTTTGATTGTATGAGGATGATGATGAATCTAAGTAGGTCATTTTGATCTTTACCCTAGAACTTTGTTTGAAATACTAACCTAAAAGACTTATTCTAATATAACTTATTGGTCCTAATAACACTCAAGAGAGAAGTGAATTGGATATTGATAAATTTAAATAATTATTTCTCATCTAGTAAATATAATTGAACAAAAATCAATATATGACCAACAATAACTTAATATAAATCAAATAATAATTTAAAGAGAATAAGGAAGATGAAAGACAAACTAATTTATAGTGATTCAACAAATAACCCTTACTTACATCCACTCTCTAGGATACTTCTTATAATTTCCACTAAGTCTCTTCTTTGAACAAAGTAAAGAAGTACTTTTGTATATTAATCTTGTTTTTTTACTAGTAAAAGGAAATTCTTCTTTTAATCTTTCTTCAAATTAAAGAGTAACACCACTCATAAAAGAATTCATAATTCAAAAGAACTCATTTGATCCTTTTGACAACTTTAAAATGCAACAATGAATGCCCAAAATTCTTTGAAAAATTCTTAGACATGTGTATATAAGACGCTCAAATATTTTTTTAGTGTAAACTAATAAAAATCATATATTTATAAGGTTAGATGTTCAAACTAACCATTGCTAATGACTAATTTATACGTCACGACCCGGAACCACACGAGCCTGTGACAACCGCCACATATCTGAATCAAGGATACACTCGGTACCCTTAATTCGAGTGCGCAAGGCTACTCACGTATCATTTCACAAAAAGAAATTCGTTCGATTTTTACAAATTTCGGACAGCACAATGGTTGTATTTTGACAAGCCAATTTTTTTTTTCAAAACTTGCTAAGAAATTTTCAAACACTACAATGACCAATATCAAACTACCACAACGGCAGGACCTCAGGTCCACTCAGTAGTAATCTCACAACTTTAATATAAACACAAGTTTACCCAGTAAATACTTAACATCCAAACGTTCATACAGTAAAGTAGTTAAACTGTTTAAAAGCTGAAATTTGACTTTTTAAACATTTACACACATTTACACACATAAGCAACAAAAAAAAGACATTGTCATGAGCCTCTACAAAGTAGCAAACAAAACAGGCTATCTACGTGCGACTATGTCCCAATAGTCTCATAAATACTGCACGAAACTCACAAGTTCAAAGCTCAATCAAACTGACCTGTATGGTGGAAAAGAGAACGGAGGGGTGAGTACACAGGTACTTCGTGAGTAAAGAAAGTCATAAATCACAAAGGGAATCTGGTATGTACCAAGATCGTCTTGGTAGCCTAGTACGGATATCCTTATCATTCTAACATGCACATATACACTATAGACCTAGCCTTTTTATCGACATACACATCAAGATTTTTCATATATCATCGGATTTTGCCAAAACCATCTTGTGGGACACCACTACTCGGCCAACTAGTATACACACCCACTGAAGCTCAGTCAACAGGAGTGTCATGACTCTAGGTGATGACCTCGTTGGTGTCTAGACCCTCGGTGTGGAATCACCCGCAAGTCCCGTAGAAACAATATCAATACAGAGACTCGACTTATGTACCAGTGAAAGGGGTATGGGGGTTGCTTTAAATATATTGTTCCTAGCATACGATCAACCAATCACAGTCTCACCAATAATGCAAATCAAATCCAATACTCAAATCAGAAAGTCAAGTAAGGCACTATGCTCTCATTTATCGGTGTGACCGATAAATATAGCACTTTTGCACGGATCTAAGCCCACATAAGCAATACTTGTATCATACACAGATACCAGTGTTCGGGTACATATAAGAAACTTTACAAGTATACTTTCATGCATTATTATTATTTTTTGATTCTACACCCTAGGTGATAAGTTACTCAAACATCATATAAACATAGAGTGGGCACGCCACATTGAATAAATAATAACACGTGGGCATGCCACATTTAATACAATACACATACATTGCAACCAAGTTATCTTGGGATGTTCCCACTCACCTTAGCAAAGTGATATCCTTCCTTTCCTCAATAGCTTGCGGTAGGACTTTCCCAACCCGCAGCTTCCAAATCTTTTTCAATCGTAAATAAAAATAACGTAAGAAGATTATTACGCAAACATTTTTCATCAATTGTATACACTGTCATACAAGGGTATTAACAATATTTTACGTCTTCGGATTCAATTATTCTCCTTTTCAATTGGTAACTTTATAAACATAACCATAATCAATCTTTCCGTTTCTAAGACATTTTTTTCCACACTTGAATTATCCAATTATGTTCCAAACATAATCTAAATGAAGCATTTTACTTTCCATTCATTCATTCCAATCAGTAATTATCATTGACATATTAATTCTCCTAATTCCAACAATACATCAACACTTTAATTTCTTCCCCATTTTCAGCCTAACCTTGACCAATTCCATTTCTTTCATTTTCAAATCACATTTCTACATTATTAAACCTTAATTATCATCCTACATCTTCAATTAGACAAAAATCACAAAATCACAAAAAACTCCAACATACACCATTTTCAGCCTTCACTTACACACACCTCCACACATGCATTTGTCTACTTCTAAACCATCTTTCATGCATAACTAAGCATGAATAACAACATAGTTTCATGCCAAAGTCAAAGACAAAGTAAGGAGGAAGATCATCAAAATTTTACCTAAACTTGTTCTTGTTGATTCCTTACAAACCCTTAGAAATTTCCCAAATCTAAGCCTAGATTTGGAATCCTTGATCCCAAATTAGTCTAGTAGCACCTTGAATTGAACGAAAAATGGAAGGAGGTGGTGGTAGAGGGTATGGCTGAAAATGCTTCTTCCTTTCTCTATCCTTTTTGTTTTAATTTTCTCTCAAATGAAGCTTAAATGGTGGATCAATGTGATGTAGGTTTTTAAAGGAAGAAGAAGGGTTCTTGGCATGACATGTGACACTCATTTAAAGGGGTGGAATGACCAAAATGTCCTTAGTTATGCCAAATGACCATTTTGACTTCCTAACCTCACTGAGGCTCGAAATATCGTCTAAATGAAACTTTTATTATCACCATGATCCCGGGACTGTAGGGAAACATTTTTAGTCCCGTAATTGTTGTTCAGAAAAACTAAAGTGCACCTTAAAAAATGGAAAATTACCAAAATACTTACTTTGGCAAAAAGGGCATTTAGGTCACTTTTGCGCTAACTTTTCAACAAAGCTGTTTAAGCATTGGAATTCATGCCTAAGCACCTCCAAGGCATTAGAACACATTTAACACTATCCCCATGATCCTCGTCATCCAACGGGAGTCAATTTTGCGCATTTAGAAGCTTTTACATTAGAAATCGCAATTACCGATAAAGTGAACTTTACACTTGGCACACAACCAATTATCTCATTGATATAGAAACCAGTAAATTACAATTACATTCTGGAACTCAAAAATAAGTAATAATACAGTATTACACAGAAGTATGCTCAAATATAGACAGTTAAAAAAGCATAAAAAATCAGGGTTTACATTATATGTTGTCTCCTACTCACGGAGTATGTAATGTACTCACCCTCGCTATATTTTTCCAACCATGCAGGTTAAGATGTTGAGCATGAAGCTCAAGTTTTGATTGTGCAAACTTTTGGGAAGCTTCGAGGAGTAGCCGCATGTGGGCAGTCCTTCTTTATGTACTCTAGGAGTATAGTAGCTCATGAATCGCTTTTCAGTGAATATGTACAAATGTTTTTTAATTGTAAACGTTCGGTTTGTACACTTTGATATTAATGAATGCAACCTTCCTTATAATTGATGAGATTGTTGTTGTGTGGACCTAAGAGTCCGGAAGTTGAGTTGAAATGCTTTTGAAAATAGAAGTGTTTTTCAACAGTTTGCAGGTAGTTTTAAAATTTTCAATTTGTTAAAATACAGCGGTTGTGCTGTTTGAAAGTTTCTAAAGCTATGAAATGTGTATTTGAATGATGAGTTAGCCTTGCACAGCCGAGTCAAGGGTACCGTATGTACTCTTAGCCCAATGTGCGACGACTGTCATGTGCTTGAGGTAGTTCTGGGGCGTGATAGTTAAATTAGTATCAGAGCCTAAAATTTTTGTAAGTTTGCAAAAGTGTTGTGAATGTTTTCAAAGTGTTCATGAGCTATAGGAATCGAGTAGGAGTGTCAAAAGTCTTTGGTTGAGAAGTTGAGTCTCGGATTGTTAAGTGGAGGTCCTTAATAGTCGAATGATTTGGCCTAAACGAAAGTGCTTTTCGATGCACCATGGGATGTTTGGGATGTATGACTAAACCAAGGTTCTTTTGTTTTTTCTTATAGCATGGTTGGAAGAGGAAAAGGATCGGAAAGAGGAGTTCGACGGCCAGTTGAACCTTCATGACCTAAGCCGGAGGGACACTATGCCGGAGTAGCTGCAAAACTTGCAGTTGCACAGGGTGATGCATGCATGGGCATCAAGCATCAAGCTAAGGTTGACAACATAAGACTTCCAATTGGGCCTATTACACGACTTAGAGCAAAGAAGTTCAAAACAGCAATACAAGGCTACATTGGCCTTTTCCTTGAAGACAAGCTTGGAGATTCGATTCACATGAAGCAAGATGGACTTAAAGAGGTTAAGCACAA
>JANIMX020000558.1:4652942-4664929 GCA_024582655.2 Erythroxylum kunthianum
TTGGTTCATCCATGCACCCCTCCGCCTTGAAGCTTGTCAGGAGCCGCTTCTTGTCCGTGCTCCCAGCACCGACGTTCACTCCCAGCCCTCTTTCGGCCCTGGGTGTCACAAATAACTCTATTTTAACAATTTTTTATATGATAGATTGAATACGGTAATGTAATATATTGAATTTATTTTTTGTTAATTTAATGTAAATGCATATTCAATTGATTAAATTTGTTAGATACAATAAAATTTTAGTTGATTAAATATGTATTATTATAAAAATTATTAAAGTATTTATAGAAGTATATCTATAAAAGTACATCTTATTAGAACAAGTGGAAACCAAAATTACTTATTATGACAGCCATTCTGGGATTTTGTGATATTAGTAAAGTACTCGTCTTTTTATGGTATGGAGGCTTACGTTACGCCTGTTATAAAAAACTAAAGCCAAAACAGCAAGTTAGAAGATCACAAGTGGGTGATTTTTAACACAGATGCTTGTGAGTTGTGTCCGTTTTTCCTTCAAAGACTGGAGGGCTTCGTGGTTTGTACTTTGTACTTTCAACTTTGTAGTGGGAGAGAGAGAGAGAGAGCAGCACTCTTCACGCAACTAAACGAGCGAAGAAACAATACAAAAATTCAGCGACTTTGACACCGACTTTTGTGTATCCTCGAGACAAAACAACAAGAGAACAACATTTTAAGACAAACCCACTTCATATGTTTAGTTTCCATAAGAACCAGAACATGTTCTTACCCCAGGTTTGGATTCTGCTGTAAAAAAAAAAAAAAAACCAATCTTTCATACTTTAGCTTGATTGTTTGCTCCCGGAAAAACCCAAACCTACCAAAGGCTAGTATCCTTCGCACTTAATTTGAGGTAATGGAGCTAAAGACGCAACTTTTGAGAGTTTGGTTGGGTGTTTTGTTGGTCTTATTGGTTTTCCCAAGTTCTTTAGGTAGATTTGTAGTCGAAAAGAATAGTCTGAGGGTGACATCACCTGATAAAATTAAGGGGACTTATGATAGTGCAATTGGGAATTTTGGGATACCCCAATATGGGGGTAGCATGGCAGGGTTTGTGGTCTTCCCTAAAGAGAACCAGAAGGGCTGCAGAGAGTTTGATGATTTTGGTATTTCGTTCAAATCCAAGGCTGGAGCTTTACCAACTTTTGTCTTGGTTGACCGTGGAGGTATTCTTTTGGTTTTCTCGTTTCATTGTTGTGCGATTCTGAAGTATGATTTGTTAAGTACTGATCTTCTGGACTTAGATTTGTTTGGGAGAATTCTAATGTGTTTGTTTTGCTTTCTATTATTGGTGAGCACCCTTTTGCTAATTTGGATCGAGCTTGTATTTGTCAGTCATTGTTGCTTTTTGTTTTTTGTTTAATTCGGTGTGTGTTCTAACGATTTGATCCGATTGTTTTTACGGACACCAGAGAGATCTTTAACTTATTTTATTTTTGTACTCTACTTTGGGATGTTGGAGCTCTCTATATTTTTCTTATTTAATGATTCGATTGCATGGCCGAGGTTTGGCTTAAATTTTAGTTATTGAAAGTACCATTCTGCGTTACTTGATCAGTTGTTAAAGGCTTGGGAGGTTTCAGTTTCTTGATATTATTAATTTCCAAAATTTTACTTCATTTTACTGAGCTTTTTATATATGCAAAATTGGAAGCTCCGGGTACAATTTGTTATGTTTCAATGGATGGTGAATGTGAAATAAGGGAGTTGGATTAAACTTCTCCTCTTTATTAGATTGTGGTTATTTGCAGATTTAACTTCTTTCTCATCACGATGGTTGAGTCATTGCAGAAAACTGCATCCTCCGAAATTGTCCATTTCTTATAATATTTTGGTCTTGACGTTGTATGAATTTCCTTAACATCAATGTAGATATCAAGTCATTGCTTGCAACGGGTTTGTGATTGATTTTGTTGGTAATGGAGATGTTTCTTTGCATAGGTTTTTGATTTCTCTGTTAATTTCCTCAAGTAAGAGCTTTTAAGATAGTACTTTTATCATTTTTGGATTTTCAGATTGCTTCTTCGCATTGAAGGTTTGGAATGCTCAGAAGGCTGGTGCTTCTGCTGTTCTTGTTGCTGATGACGTTGAGGAAGCATTAATAACAATGGACCAACCTCAGGAGGATGGTTCATCAGCGAAGTACATTGAGAACATAACAATACCATCTGCATTGATGGAGAAGAGCCTTGGAGAAACACTAAAGAAAGAAATAAGTAGTGGGGAGATGGTAAATGTGAATCTTGATTGGAGAGAAGCTGTCCCACATCCCGATGATCGTGTGGAGTATGAATTATGGACCAACAGCAATGATGAATGTGGGGTTAAGTGTGATATGCTGATGGAATTTGTGAAATATTTTAGAGGTGCAGCACAGATACTAGAGAAAGGGGGATACACTCAGTTTACACCCCATTATATAACCTGGTACTGCCCCCAGGCTTTCACCTTGAGTAGGCAGTGTAAATCCCAGTGCATAAACCATGGAAGATATTGTGCTCCTGATCCAGAACAAGATTTCAGCACAGGTTATGAGGGGAAGGATGTTGTCATTGAGAATTTGAGGCAACTTTGTGTTTTTAAATTGGCAAATGAGAGCAAAAAATCTTGGATGTGGTGGGACTATGTGACTGATTTTCAGATTAGATGTCCCATGAAGGAGAAAAAGTACAACAAGGAATGTGCTGATGATGTCATTAAATCTCTTGGTGAGTACTTCATCATTGTATTGATTGATACTCATAATGGATATGGATGCAAGAAAGGCTATATTTTTGCCAGACATATGAAATGTTCTTTACGTTAATCTGACATCTACTCAGGACTTGATGTGAAGAAGATTGAAAAGTGTATGGGAGATCCAACTTCTGATTCTGAGAATCCTGTTTTGAAAGAAGAACAAGATGCCCAGGTAATATTTCATTATCTCTAAAACAGAGTAATTAATTTCAGTACTTTAGAAAATGGGGACTGAGTGCTTCCTTTCTGTAAATATAGCCCCTGGGAGTTTTTATTATTTAGTGAATGGGTGACTGACAATGACCTTCATTTAGGTTGGAAAAGGATCGAGGGGTGATGTAACCATATTGCCAACCATTGTTGTCAATAGTCGGCAATATCGAGGTCTGCTACTGCATGCTCATGATTCCAAAAAATTTTCTGTTTTGTTCTTCATCGCTTACCCACTAAAACATGTGATTGCAGGAAAGTTGGAGAAAGGTGCTGTTTTGAGGGCCATATGTGCTGGTTTTGAGGAAACAACTGAACCGGCTGTTTGTTTGAGTGGTGGTAAGTTTTCTACACTAATTGTGGAAGTTGTTAAATTTATGCCATTATTATATGCAACAAGAAGAAACTTAAGCTGCTAAGTAAAAGAGTGTTTTAGTATTGACAATGATAAGTTACTTTTAGGAAGAAATTGTGGTCAGTGCTTCAGAACTCCACTTTAGTGGTACTACCTTTTTGTGGTAGTTGCTCATTACAACTTCTTTATTCTGGACATGGCTGTTTATCTGGGGATCTCTTTGAAACAGATGTTGAAACAAATGAGTGCTTGGAGAATAATGGAGGTTGTTGGCAAGATAAAATAGCCAACATTACAGCCTGCAAGGTTCTTCTATATCTTTCTTTTTATATCTGTATCTCTCTTTCTTTTGCTTTCTTTCCTTCCTCAGATTTCTAGTTTTGGCATCCTTTTTGACACTTCTTTTTAATCTGTTCAGGATACATTTCGTGGAAGGGTTTGTGAATGCCCCCTTGTTGATGGTGTGCAGTTCAAGGGAGATGGTTACAGTCACTGCGAAGGTTAGCTTAAGTACTTGTCTGAAACTTTCAGTCCATAGTTATGGCTATCCTACATAAGTTGGTGATCTTTTTTCTGTTCTACGTATGACTTTTGTGTCTTCAGCTTTTATGGAGAAATGTACACTTTCATATAAAAATCTAGGAATGATGTTAATATTATAGACTATAGTCAAGAATCAACCATCTGACAAATCTATATCCTTGTATGGTAATTCTTCGGTAGGGAAGTTGAGGAAAACTGTAGTTGAAATACTAAACCCAGGCATTGGCATATTTAGTGTCTGGTCCTTCTAGACTGGGTGAAATCTGGTTTTCAAGATAAGTTGCGGAATCAGCCATGTACTATTTGAAGACAGCCTATTGGTAACATTGTCATATCTGCAGGCTTGTATTTGATGTGTGCTCCATTCAATTCTTCACCTGAAAGAAATGGTCAGAGACAGACACACAGATTCATGCTTACTGACTGCTTTAAAAAAAAAATTACCCAGTTTCCCACTAACCATCATCTTGCATCTCTATGGGGCTCTGACATGTCTTTGGTTGTTTAATTCACTGTACTTGATAGCATCAGCATGAAACTCCTTTTATTGATTGGGAAAGCTAAATGCATCACAAGTTCATGTCTGCAAACGATATTATGCAATAGGTTCCTTGGAGGAAATGGAAAAAGAATTAGAAGTTAGTTTTTACCAGGGAACATTTGGTAAAATTTGAACTATACTTTTTGAAGAGGCAATACTTCTTTAAGGTTTGACTCTTTAGATGGCATGCTATGCCTGAGGATTATTGTCACTCGAAAGCCTTAGCTTGATGTGCTTTACTTTGAATTGACCATGTAACCTTGAATTAACCATGTAACTGTTTACTTGAAGTGAGTGGACCTGGGAGGTGCAAGATAAACAATGGAGGCTGTTGGCATGAATCACATGATGGGCACACCTTCTCTGCTTGTTTGGTTAGTGATCTTTGTGTTTTAAATGTTTTATTCTTGACTAAACATAATCTAGTTCAGATTCTAATCATACATGTGAACAGGATGTTGATGGTGGGAAATGCCAGTGTCCCCCAGGGTTCAAAGGTGATGGTGTGCAAAGTTGTGTAGGTAAGAGATACTACAATGTCACATACAGTGGGCAGTGGGCTTTATCAATATGGTATAGTTTTGGTGATTCAGCAAGAAATTTAGAGAAGTCTAAACATGGAAAAATGTATGCCAATAACAGATTGGTGTTTTTGGTTGGAGGAATAAACTATTAGCACAATGGCAAATGATGATATGATTTATGCTACATAATATGTTGACTCAGATTGCATATACATACAAAAGGAGACTATCTGTTTCTGAATGGGCATATGGCCTTAGATTGGCTTCTTTCCACTACTTGGGCCCTCAATAATTGGTTTTTGTTCTCCTTTACCCAGGGACTTATGTCCCTCTGTCCTCCTGGAACTACTTTTAGCCTCTTGACCAGTAGTTATTGGTGATGGGATGGTTCATTCTTGTTCCCAGATTTCCACTCTCTCATGATACATTTACTCAGCTCAAATACTTGCTACTTTAAAGGAAGTTTGTGTGGAAGTTATCTGAGCTAGCATGAAAATCAGTTTACTTCTATGCCTCTAGTAACAAGAACACAGCAAAAGTGGTTTTAAATCATTTGATTACTATCAAAATCATGTCAAACAGAGCCCTTAAGCTTACATTGGATTTCCACTAATATGTTGCTTTCTGTTATTTATGATGCAGATGTTGATGAATGCAAAGAGAAGAAAGCTTGTCAGTGCTCTGAATGTAGCTGCAAAAATACATGGGGAAGCTATGATTGCAATTGCAGTGGAGATCTCCTGTACATCAGAGACCATGATACCTGCATAAGTGAGTTGAAACACAGGAGTGCTCAGCACTTTCTTCATACCTTTATCATCCTTTTATTTTATTCATGTCCTCACCCTTGATGGATTGCAGGTAAGAGAGGTACAGAAGTAAGATCTGCATGGGCTGCCGTTTGGGTTATTATCATAGGATTGGCTATGGCCACCGGCGGAGGATATCTAGTCTACAAATACAGATTGAGGGTATGTAACTTTGCAACACTGCTCTTTTAAGATATATATCCATGTTTATTGTATCTGAATCCACCAATCTGCATTGGATTATCACCCTTCAAATCTTCTACATCGTATTTGTTGATGTTTCTTGACGTTCCGTATGCAGTCTTATATGGATTCAGAGATCAGAGCTATCATGGCACAGTACATGCCTCTAGAAAGTGAAGCAGAAGTTCCAAATCATGTAAATGATGAACGAGCATGAACAGGAGAAAATGCAGCATCAACTGATATTTTAATGAATTCAAGTGTTGCAGAGCTGTCTACTACACGATGCCTGTCCTTATCCAGGCCAAGGATTTTGAGTTATATGATTGGTATTGTACATGGCAATAAACAAGTGCAAGTAGAAATTTGGCTGCTTGTTTATTAAAATTGTAACAGGTAGGGGATTAGATTGGAAAGGAAAGGATTTGATTCACATATAAGACCATCATTAGGACAGGTGGATGTCATCCCCCATGATTGTAAGTTGTACTTTTGATTTGGGAGTTTATGCTGCATAGATGATAATGTAAAACTTGTCCGAAAATATAGACCTTGACTGATGATTTCCATTAATGGCGGCCAATGAAGAGAATTTAGGTGGCGGTATCAATTTGTAGTGTTTAACGGTGTTTGTTCAAACAAACCGACTTTTACTTGGGAAACAAGTAGAGAGCATTCATGCCAACCAACTAATTAGAAAATGATGAAACTTGGCAGAACTGCGAATTCGTTATATCAAGTCTTTTCTTTTTCAAAAAGAGCACAAATCATGATAGTAGTATATCATATGTACCGACGGTGAAGAGAAGTGTACTGCTTTTGATCCACTAGACGATGAAAATGCTGGAAGCTTTTCCAAGGGACCAAGAAGGTAGAAGTTTCTTCTCGTCAGAAACACAATTTTCTAATGATGACCTCCACGTTGAAGATTAAATCTAAGGATATGAGATGTCAGAAAAGGCATCAATAGTTGAATTTGAATAAACTATTGACAGAATCTATACCCTGGCATGTTTCTTTTTTCTTTGGACCAAAATTTGCTGCATGATTGTAACTTCACTCATCCACATTCTACGGATTCAAACATAGAATAACGATTCCAGCCGATTATTCATCAAACTGAACATGGTTATGTAGATGAGGGATTTCCTGTTGAAGACAATTAAAGTAATAACACCAACTAAAAAGATGGCTTCAAATCGAACACAATGTCAGTATTGTAAGCTCTGTGGCAGTAATGTCCACCATATGCAGGTGGCTGGTTACATGAATGAATCTGATGGTAAAATAAACCATTGCAGAAGACCATTGACTTCATTTTGAAAGATAATGTACATACCCAATATTTCAGATCACAGAAATTTATAAAAGCACAACTCTCAATCTCACAATCCCAATGGCGTGGTCACCTTCAGATCAAGTCCAATGTTCATTCCGTTGTAAGCTATGGGAGCGTACATCCATAGATCATCTGAGCTTAGCAGCTAAACAGTTCAAGACAAGAAAACAAGAAATTCTGCCATCAGGGGATTTTGTCATCTATCTAATTAAAGTTTTATCCATTTGGATATTTTTCAAAGGGAAGAGGATCTTACCTTAATTTGGAGCTGCAAAAACTTCACATATTGGACAGCTTCTTCAAGCATTGTGCTGATATCAACCTGCCATACCAAAAACTTATCTTTAGAATTTTTCAGAAAGAGTTCCATCAGAGATAGAGATTTAGCACCCATTGTGTTTTGACCGTACCTTTGTTCCATTAGGGACAAGGTTCTGTAGAATTCTCAACCTCTCGTTTATTCTCTCTCTTCTTTTCTGCAATAACCAAGAACATCAAAGATGATAAATTTTCAGTTCATCAAAGCTCAATGCTTAATGGATTGTGGTTCCAAAGCGCTAAAAGACACTTACCCTTGCGTAGAGGCTCTGGGGATCAGTGGCTGCCCCTCTACTTGCTCTTGGCTTGCCATTCAAGTTAAGAGCACATTTGGAGCTCAAACTCGAGGTTGATCCTCCGTTGAGCTCATGAGAAGCACTTGAGTCATCCTCAGAGCAGCAACTGCTACTTGCTGGCTCGTTGATGCCGGCTTTGTTCTCCTCATCGTTGTTGCTACTTGAGACCTTTTGGCTCTTCTTCCTCTTGCTCTTTGGAGCCTATTACATTGTCGAAATGCTGATTAGAAAATGGTTCTAAAATTACATCACGATTCAAATTACTATAGAAGAGCGAAAGAGGAGGTCAAATGCAAGTCACTCACCTCTCCACAAGAACTCCTTGATTTTTTCTTAGAATTATGAGATGGGTTATGACCCTTATCTTTAGCAGATGTTTCTGGTGCAGTCAACTGTCCGGGTCTTTTCGACTGCAAATTCTTAACCTGAGAAGCAGCTTCAGGTTGATTCATCTCCTTGGCATTGCCGTCCCTCATGTTTTGGTTCAGGCAGTCATCTCCTTCAACGGGATATGAGGTACCATTGCCAGTATCCTCCATGAAGTAGTCCGTTGACCTGGGGGAGTTCTTATCAACCAGAATTTGGTAGGAATTATTCAAGTAGTGACTTTCATGATTGGAGGTGGAAAACAAAATAGAACTATTATTCCCTTGTGAAAACTGGCATGAATTACTACCGATCTCCAAAGAATAAAGTGAATCTCCATTGACCCCTGTGATGTTAGTTGGCAATTCGTAGTTAGAACAAAAAGTAGATGGAAAATCCAATCTTGAACTCGTTGTAGAAAGAGGGCAATTACCAAGCAATTGTGCCAGGAAATCAGCCTCCTCGGTTGTGTACATTCCACTAAGGCAACCCCACTCTCCTTCTGAAATGGCTCCAATGGGCTCCATTGTTTCTAGGTACTGTATGTGTTATGTTTATGATTATGTTTTTTATTAGAAGCAATCTGAATAAAGCTTGATGCTTGAAGGGAAACATGAGTTAGGCGACGTATTTATACCCAACAGCATCAAAGAATGTCAACAAAAGCATTGAATTCATTCTGTGTGTACGGAATATTCCATTTCATAAATGAATTCATCAATTATTATTAGCTAGGTCCGAGTTCTATGTACTCTGTAACCAATTAGGACAAGTCCGTGATGGGTCCCACTACAGCTCACGTTTAGTGTCTATTTCAAGCAATTAGCTAGATCCTTGAACTCTACTAGAGGACAACGAAGAAGCTGACATATCTGGGCTTTTAGTTGCAATCCAGAAAGAAAAAAGGGGACTGAAACAATTGTTTTTGTCCTTTTGGATGGTCGAGTCGAGAGTGAGATTTGGTAAAGCTAGAATGGCAACGAGAATGACATCTGCCAACGGAAAGACCTGGGATGTTCTTGCCAAATATGATAAAATAATAAGAAAAATGTCTTGCACACAATATATCTACCAAGAATGTCATTTCTCGAAGCTGGTATGGAGTAAGGTGTGAGATGCATATTAACTTCCAAGA
This sequence comes from Erythroxylum kunthianum, assembly GCA_024582655.2. NCBI lineage: Eukaryota > Viridiplantae > Streptophyta > Magnoliopsida > Malpighiales > Erythroxylaceae > Erythroxylum > Erythroxylum kunthianum. The sequence continues at coordinate 4,662,319 of JANIMX020000558.1, forward strand.
AACTAAGTTCTAAGAAATTCTCCATAAATTATCTTCAGCTGGTCTTCCTAGAAGGCAGCTTCATATTTTGACGTTTGCGCACTTAGTCCAACACATATGGCGAAAAAGAAATGAAATGAGATTTCAGAAGTCCAAAAAACATCTTCCGTAATATCACAACATATTACTTCTGCCATTAATGAAAGTATTGTGATTTATAAATTGAGTTGCTAGATCATGATTATACTGTCTTTCTTGTGTTGTATTTGGTGAACTAAGGCCTTGATTGCAGCGGTGTACTCTTATTTTATATCTCATTCTTCAATAAAATTTTGTTTTCTTATTAAAAAAAACATTAAGGCCAAACCCTATAAATTTATACTTTTTTTGTTTCCTTATTTTCTTATATATTATTTCCATTTTTGCAATAATTGGTATCGGTACAATTAATATCGTAATAATTGGTATCATAACTTAAGTTGTCTTTACGAAACTAAGGTTTGCTATTAAGACGTCTCTCCACAAGTTCCATATTAAGAAGTTCAAATAGATCAAATGATATACTCTTTAGAAGATGAAAATGAGAGCGTTCCTACAAAAATTGCTAAAGAATTTGGGAGTATCTAAAAAGGAAGATATTTTTTCAAGGGCGCACAACGACAATACTATTAAGTCTAAGTGATGAGATCCTGAAAGAAGTGGTTAATGAAACAATTGATGCTTTGTTGTATAAATGACTTGAAAGTAAGTATTATAAAAAAATAATTATGAATCATCTATAGCAAAAGTAGTATTTATATAACTTGAGCATGTTATAAAACACATAGGCAAAATATTACATTCATAATTTTCATAAGTTCAACTTGGATCAATAAGATATTGGAGTTAAAATTGAGGATGAGGAGTAAGTCATAATCTTTTTATATTCCTTGTCTAATTCATATGAGAATTTTGTTGATGCTATGTTGTATGCTAGAGAGAGTAATTCTTTTAGTAATGCGAAGATGTTATGTAGTCCAAGTAATTAATGAAAAAAATCTCTAACATATATGAAGGTGGATTAGACGTATCATCTTGGATCTACAAGGTGTTAGGGTTCAAATTGAGGATGAGGATCAAATCATAATCCTTTTGTGTTCATTCTCTAATTCATATGAAAATTTTGTTAATACTATATTACCTGGTAGAGAGACTATTTATGTCATGTGAAGGATGTCATGTAGTCCAAAGAATTGAAGGAAAAAGTCTTTGGCACATATGAAGGTGAATCAGATGTGGTCTGGCTATTAGCAGAGGAAATAACAAGGAAAAGAATTTTGAAAACTAGAGTAAATCACGATCCAAATTAAAGGTTAAAGTTGTTTGATGTTTTAACTATAAAATTAAAAGACATTTGAAGTTGAACTGTCCATAGCAGAAGAATTGAAACATAAAAAAGGAAAAAAAAAGATGATAATGTGAGTGCTACTACAAAATGAGGAGTTTAAGTTTTAATAGTGAGTAATTTTATTTCTATCAATCAATGAATGATTAATATTGGCTTTGTTTATCATGTGACTTTTAATAAGGACCGATTTTATTTTTTTTATAAATAGAATGATACTATCAAATTAGGTTATGATAGAGGGTGTGTTGTCAAAAGCAATGATTTAGCATGATATATATGTCTTAATGGAAAAAATAATAATGGAATCAATAGTTGTATCTCAAAATTTATGAAATAAAGGCATTACTGCAATATGGTACATACAAGTGAATCATTTTAGCGAATAAAAGATGATGAAACTTCATAAGGGGATCTTGCTAAAGGATGAAAAACACAAGAAGATTAACTTTTGTAAGTTTCATACGTTTGGTAAAAAGTCTAAGGTCATCTTTTAGGATATAATATTCAAGGAGTGACCTATGGAAAGGACATATCAATGTTAATAATGAGTAGTACTGGTTCAAAGAAAGTACTAAAATAGTCTAAAATAGATGCTAAATGGGCTGAAAATTCTAGTTCAGGCAATAGAATAATGTAAAAAAGAAAGCATCAACACAATATAACCAAAGATAGAACAAGAAAAACCATAAGGTAGCTAAAGAGATATGGTTAGGAAAACCTAATCACATATGCTCATACAATCGATGGAAATTAAAATATCTTTAAGAGACTAGAGAAAGTCAAGAGAAAGATAGTTGGATGGTGACTATGGTGAAGGTGTTGGGAAATCGGGACGTGATCGGATCCCGACCGTAACATAATAATTACGAAACTTTTTCGTATTTTTGATATCCCAAAAACCAAGATCACTTTAATCTATAAAATGATCAACAAATAAATCATAACAAAGCATGAATCTTAATTCATTCTAAAGCTTGATATTTTCTTGTCGTATCCCTCGAACCGTTTTTGAAACTAGTTCATCTCAACCACCGTCGTCGCACAAGTGTCTGGTCTCTAACAGTATCCACAAAACAGGTTGAGAGAACTGTGTAACTCTTACAAAGATGGTTAAGCAAGAAGTACTAGCTCTATTAGAGCTTAAGCCTATTTATAATAAGTTTTGGATATTTTAGTAATTTAATTGAAATTAAATTCTAATTTCAATTAAACTTTAATTAGAATTACAAATAATTCTAATTAAAT
>JANIMX020000558.1:4793821-4804476 GCA_024582655.2 Erythroxylum kunthianum
CTTGTCGGTTATCTGTTGTTAGGCTGGGTAAAGGAAAGGTGTTCGCCACGCGTCAGTTAAACCACAGCTCTCAGTCTCTTTCGCTCTCCTCTCTCACACACAGGCGCACCGCTAGTTGTTTCTACTCAGCTAACAACTTAATTGACATATTTAGAAATTATTAATTGACAAAAAAGGGTATGGAGATCAATTGAAATATTATAATTTTAAACCTCTTAAATTTAGCATAAATGACTAGATTAATATCTTGCGCTCTAAATTGTTTTTATTTTTTCGTTAAATGGGATTCTTTTATCATTTAAAGCTATTAATGTGGGTGAAACATTTAATTACTGGAGAAATAGCAAGGGGTTGAAGGGTAACTTAAAATAACCTCATTTCTAGAGACGAATGAGGAAAATCGTGGGATTAATGTTACACACGTGGCGAGCAATGAGGGAGGCTTGAGATCTAGATTAGTTGTCTTGCTTACTAAGATAGCTACACAACTAACAGGAAAACGCCAAACCCAGGGCATAGAAGACAGCTCAAATTCAGTAGAAAAAGGCGAGGACGGTTCAATTTTGACAACTAACAAACTTCGACGGAACATACTATGGTTCCCTTTTCCTAGATATTGTAACAGCCCGTCTCTGTCGTTAATACAAATAATAATGGAAGAAACCTGCTTGGAGGATGTTCCAGGAAGATGAAGACTTGGGCTAAGTCGGTCTGAACTCTTAGCATATACTAACAACGTCAATGTCCATGCTTTATATATATATATATATATATATTACCAATGGAAACACTAGTATGATATGATGTCGAATGAAAATGAAATGTTCATGTTGAAACTTAATATGCAAGGCATGTAAGAACATGCTCTAATATGGAATCTAAACGAAGTGTGACAGTACCCAATCTGTCAACTCTGAACACGTCAGTGAGTCGGTAATTTAGTATTTGCTGTCAACCATTTTGCAGAATTTTATGCAAATTACAAACATTTTTGCATCTACTTATCCTTCGTAGAGCCGCTTTACATAATCCTTATCCTCGTAAGCAAATAGGAAGACTTACTAGGATCAAACTTCTACTAATCCAATTGAGTAGAAAAAAGAAGTATTCGAGTTTTGGAAGGAAAAGAAGGGGATTAAACTTGATTAAAAACTAAAAAAAATCAAAGTAAGATATTGTTTGAGATGCAAAAACACAAAACCATTAAAAACAGGGATTAAAGTAATAATAACACAATCTCTTCTAAAACCTAAAAGTCAAATACAAATCCAATCCATCCTTGTGTCTGTGAGGAATTAATTAATAGTATGATTTTCCAAGCAACAATAGGCTTGGAGTTGAGGGTTAAAAGGGCAGGTGTACAACTGTTTTGACTTGGAATAAGTCCTTAGTCCTCTATAATAGCTCAGTCTTCTCAACGCTACCCTCCAAACCTCCTCTCTGTCTTGGTTGACCGACTTCACTCCCACTCCCACCGCCAACTCTCCCCCACTCCACCTCAGCTGTATACTTCTTTATATAACTATAACCCTCTCCTTAGTACTCCACATTCGTTACCATCTTCTACTAAACCTCTCTTTTGTCTTTCTATCTTGGAGACTAAAGCTTCAATCCTCTCTTGTGCTTTACCACTTTATCTATCTATCACTACAAGGTCAAGATTTGAAGTCGGTTATTATGGCTCTTGAAGCTCTAAACTCTCCTACCACTTTCGACCATGAAGATTCATGGGCCAAAAGGAAGCGCTCAAAACGATCTCGTAGCGAATCCTCAGCCCCAACTGAAGACGAATACCTCGCTCTCTGCCTCATCATGCTCAACCGTGGCCAGTCCACCACCGCGGCAGTCAACAAATTCTCCACCCCACCGTTACCATCTGCTTCTTCGAATCTATCCTACAAATGTGTGGTATGCAATAAAGCTTTTACCTCGTATCAAGCCCTTGGTGGCCACAAAGCAAGTCACAGAAAATCCTCTCAGGAGGCCCTCGCCACTACCGCCACCGCCGTCAACAGACCAACTTCCACCGCCTCCACAACCACCGGAGTTCGGGTTCACGAGTGTTCTATCTGCCACAAGACGTTCGCAACAGGTCAAGCTTTGGGTGGTCACAAGCGCTGCCACTACGAAGGCGGTTTTAATAACAATATTAACGACAGTAGCAATAGTAATAGCACTGTTGCTACGTCATCGCAAGGCGGTCAGGTTCAAAGTCAAAGCCGCGGCGGTGGTGGGCTCGACTTTGACCTTAATTTGCCGGCCTTTGCAGAATTTGAGTCCGGTGCCGGCGAAGAAGTTGAGAGTGTGAAGAGACCAAAGTTGTTTCTTGAGCTGGGAGGAAGTTTGGAGAATGCTGTTGAAGATTAGGTTTCTGAGTTATCTAGTAACAATTAATATGAAAGTTTTAACTACTTGTTGTTTGTTTTTAGGTTTAATTTTGATGCATTTATTATGTATAGGAATTTTGTTCATTGTTTGTGAAATTACTCTAATAATTGATATATTTGGTTTATTTATTATTCTTCATCGTACCTTATTTGCCTATATGTATCAATATTTATATCCACGTTAAATATCTGAATTTATGTATTACTAACCATCTAATTAATATAAAATGAATGAATCTAGGTTAGTTAATCTCCAAAATTTGTTCATTTGTAATGTTGCTTCAATTTATAATTTTGGGCAATTAAAAAAAACATGGTGAGGTGTTTTAACTTTTAAATATTCCAAGTAAACAAGCAAAAAAGTCATGGACGCGTGAACAGTGAAGAAGAGGGGACTAAAGGGGTGAACACAGCCATGTTAGTAATGGGCAAGCACGTGTTAGCTGTTACAATGACATGTAGGGTTCAACATCTTTTGCCTGGCTCAGGAGTGAGGAGGACACTTGTACACACACTTCTCAAGTGGGCTCCGAGTTTAGCATCTTGTAACAGTTTGGTAGGAGGAAGGATCAGTGCACAATCCGTTGACAGTGGCACATGTAAAATATGGAGAGACTTCATGAAGACAGTAACTTGAAGCCTCTACGAAAGAAAGTATGCGTGGCGTAGTCGGTGTATAGTCTTGGCTTGAGTGCCAGAACAACTCTTTAACAAGATTACCATGGTTTGGCAGTTGTTAAAGCTTTGAATATCAAATGTAAGATGGGAATAAACTATGTTTCAATATTGATGAGAGGAAGTCATGGAGAGAGAAAAGGAGCAATCCTTTAAGGGAGTTCTTTGCGTGTGGGACGTTGGCTATTGTAGAAACTGATGAGCTGGAAACATCCCAGAATTTCTTGGGCTTTTCTGGTGGAAAAGATAATAGGCTTGCGAGTCCCTTGTGACAAAGTATTGTTGGCCAGCTTTACTTGCAAGTAGTTTGTTAAAGTTAATATATTAGGGCGAAATATCTATCTCTCTTGGTTCCGGATAATCACTGACTAGCTGCTATCTTGTTTTTGTTTATGCTTGAATTGACTTGTCAAACCAAGAGACTGCTTAGGTTAGGTTTTATTGTAATACTTAGGTTCGATGTATCAGTTACAGCTGTCGAATTGATGTGTGAAAACATACCAAATATTTCTGATTTACTTGCCATAAGTCCATGATTTCATAACTGATTTGCTGGAAAGAACGATAGAACTATTTTTTCTGAGTGTTAAATACGTTTGAAGTCCTAATTTAGCACATTTAATGATAATTGTGATTGACTCACTGATCATTTGGCTGATAAATCAAGATAGTAAGATCTAAATGTAAAACTTTTAACATCAAAAAGAAGCATTTAAGATTATTATAAACCGTGATTATAGTTCTTAAAACTTTTTGAATCATCAATAATAGTTGTTTTTAATAGTTTATAAGGCCAATTGTCCAATGATTGTTTCCCATCACAACCATCATGGGGTATGGCTGTATGAAGGGATTTTGGTAAATAAATCAATAAAATTCATGTTAATTCAACAAATATATAATATAAGGTTTAGATTGATTATATAACTTTTACTTTTGTATACTTGCTCTTAGGCTAGCTTTTGGTGCAGTTTGACTCTGATGATAAGTTTATATCAAGTCTATAATTTCAACACTTGAGCGTTGGTTTCCTCTTGATACACCTTAGCAACTGTATCGATTGAACTACTTGTCTTAGTTCAACAGGTTCATCAACCTTTTTTGGTCCTATATAAGAGCTCTAATGATCTAAGAAAATTAAATATAATTAAGATGAGATTCAATCAAGTAAACATTTAAAATCCTATAAAATTTTAATAATGTTATGTAGTAGATGGTGAGTTTAATTATACTAACCCTAACGTTTGCATACTGTGAGGATTATAAAGAAGAAATGTTTCAAGGTAAATTCATATAACTATATTCATTGAATATTATTAGTGATTGCTTAACTGCTTGCATATTGCATTGGTTAACTTCATAAATATTGCATATTGCCACTCTTATTAAACTTGTTTGTTTTGTGCTTTTGTATTAGTTATGAAGTGATTGCTTAACTGCTTGCATATTGCATTGGTTAACTTCATAAATATTGCATATTGCCACTCTTATCAAACTTGTTTGTTTTGTGCTTTTGTATTAGTTATGAAGTATTATTTTCCCTCGAGTCCCTATTGATAAACATGCTTTTGAAATTATATGTATGCGTCCTGTCAATTGGTCAAAACCTAAAATCTCATTTTGGTTGTTTTAATGACTTATGTTTCTTTTATTGTTGACTAATGGTTGCTTCATATGTTATAATGGCTCAATATAAAAGTATAAAGCTTTTTTATGGTGGGAATTTTCTGTTAGAACTTGAATTCAAATATGATGGGAGGGATATTGCTACATTTACGAATGTTGACATTGATGATGTTAGTAATAGGCAAATATATAAAAAGGGGAAGGATTTAAGGTACCATCAAATTGATAAGGCATATTATAAGGTACTAATTTTAACTTCAAAGAGACAAATGGGACTTATTAAGTCAAACTAAAGTTGTATGAAGCTGGTTGGTTTTGAATTCTTCAGGACGTATTCACTTACAAAAAATTAGACTCTTTTCAAGAAAAAATTCTAATGAAAATAAAAAATAGAAATTTGTGTATATATTGGAATTTTTTATAATTTTTTTTATAAAAATTGTTTTTCTTAGTTTTCAAATTTTAAAATAAATTTAGAAAATAAGACGAGGTTGTTTTCTAATTTTTTCTTTGTTAAAAAAGTAGTAGTTTTCTAAACTAAAAATTCGTTTTTCAAAAATAATAATAAACATCTTTTTCAAAAATAATAAATGAACACGTTTTTCAGATTTTAAAAATAGAAATCAGTTTTTTTATAATAACAAATGAACACATTTTTCAAATTTTCGATGAAAATAAATTATTTTCATTTTCAATATAAATTAAAAAATAAAAACAGAAAATAATTTTTTTAAGTGAACACACCCTCGTAGAGTAGTGTTTATTTTACATGATTAACCGATGCTTCATATTTTTACAATACATTAGCCACACTGTTTTAACTTCTAAACTTATTGATGTAGGTAGGGCCTTTCTATCATGTTCTACCCTTGTAAGTCTAATTTCAACATTTTTTATCTTTCAAGATGGAAAAAAAAAATCGACCATATTTGACATGAATTAGCAACAATTGAATTAAGATCAACACATAGAGATTTGTAGTGTGGGAATACGACTTTCAACAAGAATAATTCTCTATTGTATGAGTAAAAGTAACTCTTTCATTATCCAAAGTAGCAACCATTGATTATATAAAGCATAAGAAATCAACCTCAAAACTCAACGACCCAAAATTGTATATAATATAATTCATATATAAATATAATTCAATACAATTTCTCCATAACATAGTTAAAAATAACATGTATCATAAGTACAACAAATTTTATTGCAATATTTATTAATATAAACTTTATATTTTTTTCTTTTACTAATAAATTTATGTCTTCCTTCATGAGTTTCATTTGCTCTTCAAACTCTTTGTTTGTGCTTATTTTAGCAATATTTGTTTCAACAGTACTTATTTAAACCTCTTTCTTTAATATTGATACTTTTTCATTAATTTTTGAATCACTTCAACGAATCTTACAGTAAATTTATCATTGTACCATTTAAAAAAGTTGTATCTCCTAACCCAAAATATTTTATTTCATTATGTAAACATCAAACACAAATTTTTAATATAATAATAAATATATTCTCAACAGATAATTAAAGTATCCATAAAAAATTTTATTGAGATTATGATCATTTCATAAAATCTTTAGCGGGGCTTTGAACCCACAATAATAAATCACATTTTTTACATTTGAATTTATTATTGTATTAGTAGATGATGAGAATTATATACATTTAGAAATTATCATTACAATAGTCAGTTAGTCACTACAATAAGTTTAGAAGTGTCTGGAAAAAGTTGGATGTTGAAAAAACTAATTGAAAAGACAAATTTGAATGATCACAACCCATAATTTCACGATAGGATAAGACAAACATGTATACTATAAAACGTGGACCAAATGTAGTTCTCAATTTACAAGAAAATGAATCTAAATTCAAAACTAATCTACAAATAGTTAATATTTTATGCAGTCACGCGAATATAAATAACTGTAAATGGCCTCTAGAAATATCCGTTGAACTAAAAATTAGATTAGATTTATATTTAAGTTAATTAAAATTTAGTTTCTATTTAAAATAATTATTAATAAATTTATAGGAGATATTTGTAGATATTTACTTTATTTTTTAATAAGTTATTATTATTTTATTAACTATTTAAGTGAATAAAAATGTCTCTTTAGCTTCTTTTGGCTTTCATTTTCTTTCTCTTCTCCTCCAAAAATCTTAACATGGTATCAGAGTCATCAATGTCTTAACAAGCTAAAAATTGATCCTAAAAAATCTATGAGAATGAAGTGATATGTTTTTAATAAACCATAGAATCTGAAACCTTATCTTTTTCAAATATAGCACCACCTCGTTTTGATGGAAATAGTTATCTGATATGGGTCATTAAGATGACCGTTCATCTTGAAGCTTTGGATCTTTGGGAGACGGTTGAAAAAGAATATTTGTTTTGATCAAGTTTTTTAAGGGATAGACCTAGTCTTAAAACTGCAAAAAATACTTTTTGAAGGGACCGACACAATCCTAAAACGGCAAGGGACAAGTCTCAAAACTGTTGAGCAATTGTTTTGACAAAGTTTGATTTGTTTTTTTTTTAATTTCTACATTAAAGGGGAGTGTTGAAGATAATATAGAAATTATATTAGATTTATGTTTGAGTTAGTTAATTGAGACTTGGTCTATATTTAAGATAATTGTTGACATATTTATAGGAAATATTTGTAGATATTTACTTTATTTTCTGATAAATTATTATTTTTATTAGCTATTTAAGTGCAACCTTATGGTATGAATAAAAATGTCTCTTTAACTTCTTTTGACTTTTATTTATTTATTTTTTAATTTTCTATTTTTTTATTGCCACGACGAATACATAATTTCGTCGTTATGTGATAAAAAATACTACTGGACGACGAATATCTTAATTCGTCGGGAAGTTTTTGTCGACAAATGTATATTTTGTAGGAATGCTTCTCCTCAAAAAATCCCAACAATATTCAGTGGAGGCATTTTGTGTAGTGGATGGAATATGGATTCTGACAAGTTTAAAATCTACAGTAGACATACGTAGAAAAGATGGTCATGTTACATATGAAAGAAATACGATAACTTTTGTGTGGTGTTCTCAGAAGTTTATTTCCAAACAGCTAGACTCTTACATGAAACAAAAAGATATAGGCTTCAATCTTGTGCAAGATAAAGAAGAAGAAAAGGTTTAAAGATTATAGCATAGAGCACTTTCCTCTGTGGCAACGTATACTACATTTTTTATATGGTAAGTATAAGGAAAAATCACATAATGTCAACTATTGACTTTTACTTCTATTTCAGATCAACTTTTATCATTTTGCAATTTCCTAAACTAATTCTTTCTTCTACTAATCTTATCCTAACCCTTGAGAATTTATGGAGGCCTTCAGAAGGGATCATAGTTGAACAACCAACTTTACAGAAAAAAAAAAATCAGGACAGTAGGATAAAATGCAATGTTGTATTCATTACTAAATAATTTTTAAACACAAATTACAAATGAAGAAATCAAGATTGACTTAGTAAGAGAACAAAGGTGATTTTCAATATTTATTAAGAATGAATAAAACACAAAATATATAAACTGCAAATACTGAATGTGAACAAAGTTAATTACAACCCAAAATGAGAACGAAAAAGGTTGAAGAGGGAGAAAGCAGAGAGCATGTGAACAGGAAGATGGTCGTGAAAAGGGAAGCATCGAAAAAAGACAAAGTACGAAGAAAACGTCACTGAAAAAGATTAAAGAGGCGAAGAAGTTGTCAAAAGATCACTGTAATCAGAGAAAAAGAGACAGACAGTAAAAGACAATTGTGAAAAGATAGATGAAGAATTAGGGTTGGGTTTAGGAGTGAAATTTGGGCTTATAAAACTAGAGTTAGGGATTTGTTAGGTATAAAATTTTAGTTAGTTATAAAATTTTGATAATTCAAAAAAATATTAATTAAGATACTAATTTTATTAATTATAATATTTCAAGTTTTTAAATATACAATTGGGTGTAACAGGGTCACATGACACTATAAATTCATATTAAAAAGAAAATATTATTATTTTTGTTATGTTATCAATGATGTGATAGATGATTGACGACATCAAGTATTTATTACAATTTCTATCCATATAAGATTAAGCTTGAACATTTGTAAAATGCTAGGGTTTAATTTGAACATAATGAAACGTTAAGGTTTAACTTATATTTAACTGTAAATGTTAGGGTTATTTTTACATTTTTTGTCTAAAATATTATTTATAAGAATGACAAGTTGAGAAGAAAAATTTAGATTCATTAATAAAAAAAATTAGATCCTAATAATTGTACCATATTTAATAAACATATTGAGAAAATCAATTTTATAATATAATCATAAAGGTGGCCTTAAACTTACAAAGTATATTTGACATAATTTTAAAACAAAACAGTAAACACTATATATGAGATTATATACTTTGAATTAGGCAAAGCATCATTACTGCTTGTGACCATTTAATGCATGTATAAAAAATGGCAGCTAAATCTTTTTTTCTTTTCCTGAAAGAGAAAGATATTAATAATGCTAACATCTCAAGTACTACTGTTGTGGAAGGAACTTCTCTTCCATTGAACCAAAATCTCAATAGATTGGCAAGTAGTCTTCTTTTTTTCCCCTTTGTTTTTTCAATAGCAAGCAGCTAATTTTTTTCACTTAGTCTCAATTCAGTCTCTCTTAGTTTGGTAAGTAACTTAATATAATATGAGATTATATACTTTGAATTAGACTTTTTAGCCCAAGTATGGTTTGCGCTTAACGGGACTGTTAGACCACTACCGATCCCTAATCGTCACGGGTATAGGAGCAACTTGTTACAAGTTAAAAGGAAAAAGAAAGACGAAACTCTTTTATTTCACTTAATAGCTTGAATAAAATAAAAACAGGACAAAAGCCTTTATAGGCTTTACACCAACGGAAGTCCACAAAAATAGCTATCACAACGCCACTAATTCAAACATGTAGCAACAACTCCATGTATTGGACTATAATAAAAAATCCCTTAAGACTCGGACAACATAACAACTAATTGACCAAAACAAGTGAAAAATGTTTTTTGACTAATTATACCAACAATATTACTGTCACTTGGTAAAGCAGAACAAACCAAAAATGGCCTCCTCTATTCGGTAAAGCAGAACACACCATAAATGGCTACGTTATCTCCATTTCTTCTTTTCGCCACCATTTTTCTTTCTCTGTTCTTATCTGTCCACTCTCGTACTTTGACCCAGACCAACACTACTACAAGTGTTCTAGTCTACTAGATGTTGCTTCGTCTCTCCGAAAAACCATCAACATCCTCGTCTTTGATCAACAAACCTCCAATCCCTTCCATCAACAACAAATTACTACTCTCCCTACTAAACAATCCTTTATAAATTCCTCATTCCCTCTCTCCTTCCATCTCTACTCCCGCGAAATGATTTTTTTATTATTAATTCCTCATTCCCTCTCTCCTTTCAGCTCTACACCAAACCAACATATCTTAGCAGCCTTCAAATGTGTTTGTGCCTTTGTGGTGTGTGTGAGAGCAGTTGCAATGATCTGAACTCTACCCTAATAGGAATTATGTTAAATGTTTGTCTTGTGTGTTGAATTTTATAATTTGGACTAAGTGAGAATGTGGGATTAAAATAAAATGTGTGTGTGTGGTGTCAAACATTGAAGTTGGGATAGAGTAAGTCAGCCGAGGTAGTAAAGCCAAGGCAATGAACCAGTTTAGCCGAGGCAGTGAACCAGTGAAGATCTTCTGGAAATATCTCCCAGTATATTGACATTGAGAAGTCGAGTTAGATGGCATTCGAAAACTAAGAGGATGAGGAAGAAATTCCATGAAGGACTCATGGACCAAAAGCGGCTGTAAATATGTGAAAAGTTGAGAGGAAGACGTGTAATGACCCGAACCAAACCCTAGTTGAAATTTCGTTGCACGTGTGCCAAATTTCATAAAGTGTAT
>JANIMX020000558.1:4823868-4835549 GCA_024582655.2 Erythroxylum kunthianum
CTCGGTGTCCTCGGTAATCCCATGATGAAGTCCATGGTAATCCTCTCCCATTTCCACTCTGGAATGGGCAATGACTGTAGCTTCCCTACCGGAGCCTGATGCTAAGCTTTTATCTGTTGGCACGTTATACATATAGCCACATACTCAGCTACTTGCTTTACTGACAAGGAAAGAAAATAATTAGTCGAATGAAGGGAAAAGGAGTACATATGAGGAACTTTATACATACCTCGACTGAAGGCTCGGGCACCGACCCTGTTTGCTAAGTGTCTCCCAATGGAAAAGGAGCCACAATGAGGGCAGGAATAGGCTGATAAAGAAAGAAGAATCATCAGTTGGATGAAGGAAAGAGGAAGATATAAATATTGTGTTACACATACCTCGATTGGAGACCCAAGAATCGGCCTAGTCGGCTGAACAGGACTCAGAGAAGTGACTATGGTAGCCAAATTCTTGAGATTTTTCTAGAAGAAACAGAGTCATAAGAGAAAGTTAGTAGAGAAAAGATAAAAGAAAGGCATGAATATAATGAAAATGTACCATGGGCAAAGACACTCCTGTTCTAGGACTTTTCGAAATAGGCTCGGTAGGCTATGAAATAACGATGCCTTGGGACTTGGTTCTCTTGCGAATGAGAGGAACCTCCTCGCCGTTAGACTCAGTCTCCAGGGCAGCGATTTTCTTCCCTATAAACAGAGGTGAGCCGATGATCATAACCAAAATATTAAAGCATGAACAAAGTGAAAAGATATCGGCTGACCTTTGGATAATGCGGGAGGAGGAAGAACAGTCACAGGCTTAGGAGACTGGCCAATCCTCTTGGCCATCATCCGATCAACCCAGGATGCGGAGGAGGCACCAAAAATGTTGTCAACTACTAACGGCCACCAGTAGGCGAAAGCCTCTGTTTCCCCTAGTTGCCAAAGGAAGTCGCTGAAGTCGAAGGACGCCAACTGCTCCTTGATGTAAGCATGTTGATCGGCTACCTCAGATGCTTTTTAAGCTAGACGACAGAATGGAGAAGAAGGCGGAGAATTAGCAAGGGGAAGATGTTGGAGCAGTCCAAACTGTCACGCAAAGCATTGAGGATTATAGTACTCTGAGGAAGTCTTATTGTTCCTCGAAGAAGGCTTGATGCCGATCAACAAAGGCCGAGCCGATAGCACGCTGCCCCATCCCAACACGATTTCTTAGAGAGTGGAGGTTCGGATAGTACTCTCTAATGTTTGAAAAAATCACCTTGCACCTATCCTAGCCGAAAGAGTGGGGCAAAACTCAGACGACATGCGGATAAGAGAGAGGAGAGTGTTGATTACCTCCCAAACTGATTTAGTCGAAGGGATGAAGGTCACTAGGCGTCTCCCTAGGGTAGATGGATTCTTGGATGGCAGACTGGGGACATCGGCTGGAGAAGCAAACTCGGAGAAATAGTGGAGGATCCACAGCTGCAGGAACCAGAGTGGGCCGGGGATACTGTCAATCTTTTCATTGTTCTTTAACCGTTCAACAAACAAGAAAAGACCCCTGTAAACTAAGCCGAGGAACAAAGGACCCAGGGCCAACTTTTGCCTAGAAGTAATCAGCCTGTTGTAGCTTAGATACTCGGCGACTATCTGGATAGAGTTGGTGCACACGAAATATCGGCACTTCCAGTAAAAAAGGAAGGCCTAGTGCTCGAGGTCGCTAACTGCCCCAGTGGGTTCACAATGCTTTGTGATGAAATTTTGGTAGCAATAGAAGGGCTTGGCGACCTTTATGCCAGTAATCACCTCGGCCGACTCAAAAAAAGACAGAACTTTATCACCATGGATGGGAAGTCCGGTGATGGCCGCAACGTCTAGCAGCGTAGAACTCATCATGCTGCAGGGGAAGATGAATCCGTTGACGGCGGTGTTCCAAAAACCAACAAACCCAAAAAGAAGATTCGCGTTAGCAGGAATCTCGCGACGAGAGAGCATAAGGATGTGGTAGATACCCCAGTCCCTCCATTCGTGACTCTTGCCGTCGATACACGGTCGAACCTTCGGTAGTAGAAGCTTGAATCGATAGGCCAAGCACGGGGGTTGGCTAAGTAGGGACAGTATCTAATAATATCGATACTGTCCCTACTTAGCCAACCTTACGGCTAATCCTCAATGTTGACGATAACAGAGTTCATGGAGTTTTATCTGGTGGAACCGAGTCTATTTCAGGAGGATAAACATCATGTATTCTCAACTGGTTGATTTCAATACTTTGATACTTAAGATTTTTTCTTTTTTCCTTAAGAAACCGATTTCTCATTCTACCCTATAGCCAAATTGGAATATAACGTACAAAAAATGGACTAATTATATAATCGTTATTAGTAATTTTATCAATACATACTAACAAATAGAGTGGAGTTTAAAACGTCCAACTAAAGTTAATTTACATTTTGAGTTAACCCAACAAGCACAAAGTAGACAACATAACAAGCTGCTACGATTATATATAGGCAGAGACATAAAAGGATGTCCGAAAGTTTTGAGAATCCTAACTACACTTTAACTGCTCATTTTCATGTTGGTTGGTCTATAATTTAGTAGAGCATTGAATGGAAACCATTATTGAAACACATCTCATTCTATTTCAAGAACAAATAGCCACTAATATACCTAGCACACAAAGAAGAGATGTCGAAATTGCACGAAAAGCCCTATTCTAAGAGCAAAAGTAGGCAGACAACAAAGAAATCAAGGCAAAGTATGCCTAACAACTACCTAACAAGAAGAAGAATTGGTTCAAATGCAAAGATAACTTAGCATAACACACTTTTCTCGCAAATTCAATACATGTATTTCAATAGGAGAATAGCTAAAATTCCTTTTTAATTGAGTTGCAAAGAACCAAAAGAGAAAAAGGAACGACCCCCATCACCTAAATAAAATTAGAAGCATTAATCCTTCTTTTTTGATGGAATCCTGGACGATTGTAGTGACTTCAATTATCATTGAATCAAATATTTGACATAGTCAATCAATATAATATCTTCTTTATTCCCTTAGTCTTATTATTTGCTTTATTAAAAATATGATAATTGAACTATTTTCTATTGGATGTTTATTAATTTTTATTTTTAATTACGATTAAGAAAATTAAAATTTTAATCCCATATAAAGATAATAAAATAACCAAATAAATGATTTAAATATGTGGTTTAAAGTCTAATGAAACAAATGACACTTCATTGGTGTGAGCTGAATACATATGTGACTTGTGAAGAGGATGGCCAATAACAATAAAATAAAATAAGTCATCTGATAATTTAAAATCTAAGTATTTAATCTTTATTTTACGAAACGTATTTTCAGGTTTGATAAAAACATAGACAACGCAGTAAGCAAAATGTGGAAATATATAAAGATAAGCACACATCTTCGATGATATAACATGTCACGATCGAGTTCCTGGTTCATGCGCACTTCGCAAGATGGAATCTTTTTCCTTTTTTGTTTTGCGTGATTTCTTTTGAGTTTATGGTCGTAGTTCATTTACTTTTGGGTAGTTCCGAGCAGTCGAGTAATGTGCTAATAAGGGAAGCAAGTGAAAGGAGAGACATTTATTAAGGGTGTGGCAACAACTAACAAGAAAGCTGTGTGTCAGGTTTGGCGTGCATGACTGAGCCAAAGGTGGTGAGTCATGAGTGCATCTCCTTTAATCTCTTTCGTTACTTCAACTATACAATGTTAATGCTGGTCCACTCAATAAGTTTGATAAAGCATTTGTTGAAATCTTTACGCTCAAGCGTAATAAATGTTTCTGAAGGTGTCTATTTTTCATTGTTTCTTCGGGATTCCTTAATTAGGTAACAGCTCTGTTCGTTTGGAACACTTCTGGGTGGTTGGTCTCTTTAGCCTTTTTGTCTTGGTGAATGGGTTTGGCTCTCCAGGCTCATGTTTAGTTCCTTTGCTGTGTGACTCTTGTTGATTTAGCAT
The DNA here is from genome assembly GCA_024582655.2 of Erythroxylum kunthianum. Lineage (NCBI taxonomy): Eukaryota > Viridiplantae > Streptophyta > Magnoliopsida > Malpighiales > Erythroxylaceae > Erythroxylum > Erythroxylum kunthianum. Next base: position 4,827,825 of record JANIMX020000558.1, read on the forward strand.
TTTGAGATCTCCTTCTTGTTCATTGATGAGCTTGACTCTTCTTTTCTATTTCTTTTTGAATTTATGCTTTAAAGTTTTGGTTCTTAGTTGATGTTACTCGTGGTTGAAAATGGCTTCATGTTTTATCTTCATCGGTTCCAACAATGAGGTGGTACTGTACATGACTGTATTGATTTGGATACACTAGGAGTCTTGGGTTCTGTTGGGGTTTACACGGAGAGTGGCTTTTGGGACTTGTCCTTTGGTTTCCAAGTTGGTTGGATAGTTGATTTTCTTCGATATGATGTGGGTTCTTATGATTATTTTAATAGACATTTTGCAACATATTCTGGTAGATTCCTCAAATTTCAGTTCAGCTTTATTGTAATTTTTCTTTTTTGTTGATAGTTTATGTTTGATTGTTCATTATTAACATCTTTACTTCGTCTGTCTCATTTATTCCCATACTATGCCTTTTGAAAAAAATAAATAGAGAAAGATGCTTGTTGTCTCCGTTCTTGGTGGTATCTTCAACTGATACCAAGATGCTGTTTTCGGTTGCAGGTTTTCCAAACTTCAACGGTAAAAATTATTGATAATGGGCATGTATTGTTTTTTGTACGTCAAGTTTGGAACTTGAACGTTTAGTCAGGCTTCAGTTCACTGATTGATAATGGTCTTTAAATAAAGAGAAAAGACAGGCTAAAAAGAGAATTCAGAGAGGAAAAGATAAAGAAATAGTGAAGAAGTGAGGTGGAATCGGATTTATGCTTGCCGAGTGTCTGTAATCTGTGAATTGTTTACTGTAGAGCATCTGCTGGCTATGTCTCCTGGGGTGATTCATTGTGCCCGGGCTCCTTGGGCTTTGCCGCCGACTTAGGCCACTTCTTTGGCTTTCTTGTTCTTTAAGATATCCTTCTGCTAAATCAATCCCATCTCCTCAATTATCCCTTTAAAACACAACCTTACACACACGCAGTCTCTCTGTGTCTCCCTATCTTTTTCTTAGTCAGGACTACTTGATTTGCGTGCTATATATTGTTCAAACACTCTTTAATCTTTACCGACTTCATTGGATGTCATAGTCTCTATTAGACTTGAGAAATTTGGTCCCCACACCCTGGGGTATTCCTTTCCACTTCAGGAATTTTTTCTCTATGCTTCATTGGGAATGTGTTGTCTGGAGCTTAAGCCAAAAGGTATTTTAATTTAGCATTTCTCAACTGAATAGTGAGAAGGTCCGTTTTGAGGTAGCATAGGAAAAGCTGTGTCGGTTGATGAAATGAAGTTTATGAAACTTGGATCAAAGCCAGACACTTTCCAGACCGATGGAAACCGTGCTAGGTGAGTTCTTCTGAAGCCTTATGGTCCTTGTATGCTCTATCTTCTTGGCTGAAGTTCTATTTGGTAATTCTCCTGTTACTGTCTTGATTGATGCATGCTACTTTGCCTGCAGAGAATCCTCTTTCCGGTGATTTCTTTTTTCTTTACTGGTTCTGTTTTCATTGAAATATTGCACAACTTTCTCACTTGGGTTGGGTTTCTGGTCAAAGAGACAATCAGGATCATTTTACTTTAATTGGATAGTTAGGATCATTTTACTTTAATTGTTGGAAATTAACTTATATCAGGGATTTTATGTTGCCTGTCATGGCTTTTAATATCATTTATCTTAACATCACTGAAAAGTTTATGTTTGTGAAGGTTGTCAGTTTTGTATTCACTAACCAATTCTTCGGCAAGTATTGGGTACAATGTACTTCAACTTTGAGTCTCTTTTCGGTCTATCATTCTGCAAACAAAATGAAGAGATCCACTTTTGGAACACTTGACAATTCTATCTAAAATTTACTTTTAGATGCTTTTTCTTTGTGGGTGACTTTTCATTTGGGTGAAAAAGTTTACTATTTAATTCCCAATAGAGCTAATCACAAGCATAAGCTAGGATTAATGGTTTCTGTTGTACATTCCTTGTTGGAATTTCCTTCATTATGCTTTCACATTAGCAATTACTGCTTTATATATTGGCTACTAGCAAACATACTAGTTTGTAAATGTTGTCTTTCCATTCACATCTCAGTGATTACAATTTTCTTCTGCAGGTATGTGGCCAGCGAATTGGCAACTGATATTGTTCTTAATATAGGGGATGTGAAGTTTTACTTACACAAGGTACAATAATCTATCAATATATTAACTGCTTAACAATATGGACAGGACTGTACTTTTTCCTTTTTACATGTCATTTTATTTATTAGCCTACTGAGGATTGTATCTTTAATATCAGCTAGTCTCTATGATCTCAAATGAATCGGTGTATTGTCTCTGCTATAATGCATTATTGATGCTGTACGTGTTGCCATTTATATTGGCTCACCGTTTCTGGGAGTTCAGTCATTGAGATTGAATGTCCTTGATCAGTAGAATCCGTTTTGGTCCATTAGAGTGCAACCAGATAACGCAACGCACAATGGGGAACAGTTGTTCCTTTCATGATATCAATCCAAACCATTGGTAGGCTTTAGATCATAGCAACTTGGCTGGTGAACATGGATTGTACTGGATCAGGTTTGACTCCGAATTCAATCATGTTTTCACAGAGTTTAGAATCTAGTGAACCCAAGACAGGCCTAATCACTATTTTCAGCTTTTTGTTCAGGGTTACAGTGCTTAAAGCCCTTAGAAAGTTTTGAATGATTGTGAAATATTATTGGCATTCAGCCCAAGAAGGATGCTACATGCCAAGACATTTAATACCTTTAAACCTGATATATAAATAAAGCTAGCCAAATTACTAAAAGAAGAGGGAGCTGGCCTCATTTGTTTCCATATGGACGATCATATTACCAAGGAATCAACTTTTAAGTAGTCCCTTAAACGTTTGAAAGAGGAGGGCAACAAGCACCATCCAACTACGAGAAAGAACAGCTCCCTCTCTTTAGTTCTGCAGCCCAACTTCTAAATGATGTAGATCAGTGTTTGATATCTTTTTCATTATTGCAATTCATGAAATACAAGTTACTGCGACATCTAACACTAGTTGAAAGCTTAGATGAAAGACATCAGTTCGGATTAGTCTTACAAGTTCTTGAAATTTGAACCAAAACTAGTGTTTTGGTCTGAACTGGGTGGATTTAGGCTTGATTTCAGGTTAGTTAGTCGGATCCCTTTGAGTAAATAAGACGTCCTTGTAGAACATGTGTACGTAAAGTGAATATTAACACAAGTCGAACCTATTCTGCAGTTTCCTCTTCTGTCAAAATGTATTCGCCTGCAGAAGATGGTCACTACTACTACTAATGCAGGAAACTGTGATGAAGTTAACATTTCTGACATTCCTGGTGGGCCTACTGCCTTTGAGATATGTGCCAAATTTTGTTATGCCATGACAGTTACCCTCAATGCTTACAATGTTGTCGCGGTGCGATGTGCTGCTGAGTTCCTCGAAATGCGTGAGATGATTGAGAAGGGGAACCTTGCTTGCAAGATTGATGTATTCCTGAACTCGAGCATTTTCTGCAGTTGGAAAGACTCGATCATTGTTCTTCAGACAACAAAGTCATTATTGCCTTTATCTGAGGAACTGAAGGTAACGAGCCACTGTATTGATGCTATAGCTACAAAGGCCTGTATTGATATTTCCAAAGTTAATTTCTCCTTTACCTACAACCGCAAAAAACTTCCTGAAGAAAATGGTAATGATCCAACTTTGAATGGTACACGAATCCGGTCGGTGCCCAAGGACTGGTGGGTTGAGGATTTGTGTGAACTTGAAATTGAGTTATTTAAGCGTGTTATTGCGACAATTAGAACCAAAAATATACTGTGTAATGCTGTTATTGGAGAAGCTTTGAAAGCTTATGCTTATAGAAGGTTGCCTGGTCTTGGTAAAAGCATGATTCAGTCTGGAGAGGTAGCAAAATATCGATCAATAGTTGATACAATTATGGGGCTATTGCCTGCTGAGAGAGGTTTTGTTTCTTGCAACTTTTTGCTGAAGTTACTGAAAGCAGCCACCTTTGTAAAGTCAGGAGATGTGATGAAGGGACAGTTAATAAGGAGAATAGGGCAGCAATTGGAAGAGGCTTCGGTTCATGACCTTCTGTTACAAGCTGGTCAAGAGGAAAATGTGATGTATGATGTTGATACAGTCAAGAAAATAGTTGAAGAGTTTCGGATGCGAGACCAAAATCATGCAATTAATTCATCAGAAGAAGGCCACGAGATTCAAAAAGCAATAAAACCAGGAATTCTATCAGATGCTTCAAAAATTATGGTGGCAAAACTCATAGATGGTTATCTTGCTGAAATTGCAAAGGATCCCAATCTACCCCTGTTGAAGTTTGTGGAGCTGGCTGAAATGGTGGCTGGAATTCCCCGTCCTGCACATGACGCAATCTACCGGGCAATTGACATGTATCTGAAGGTAAGAATACGTACGTTTGGCCTAAGTTTCTCTAAGTTTCAACCAAATTGTGAAATTTCACACTTTTCTTTTCCTTATGGCACAAATGAAGGAGTAAAACAAGTCGTTTGGCCTTTTTTGTCCTTTTCCAACAGCTTGCTAGAACTTACTAGTGTGGATGGTTATAGTGTAGCATTGCATGAGGGACCAAAGGGGTTATTACATGGGTACATTCTGTAGGGTTTGCTTACGTGTAGAGTTCCATTGTGTAGGAACACCCAGGCATAAGTAAGAGTGAGAGGAAGAGAATATGCAAGTTGATGGACTGCAAGAAGCTATCAGTGGATGCATGTATGCATGCAGTAAAGAATGAAAGGCTCCCATTGCGGGTAGTTGTACAGGTACTCTTTTCTGAGCAGCTCAGGGTGTCTGCCTTAGCAAGCAGCAACCCTCCCGACCTTCCTCAAGGCATACGTTATCTCAATAATGGGTCTCAGAGGAGCTCCATATCTGTTGCTACAAACCCAGAGGAAGATTGGGATTCTGTGGCCACAGCAGAGGGGCGCAAGGCTTTAAAGAAGGAAATAGCATCCTTTAGATTGGGTGATACAGAGAGAAACGGTGCAGATGGTAGAATTAGTGTAGATAAGGGTATTAGTAGCAAAATGAGAGGGTTGCTCAAGTCAAAGAAGATCCTTACAAAGCTTTGGTCAAGTAAAGGAGAGAATAGTGGCTCGGATTCATCAGGAAGTCTTGGGTCTGCAAACCCGGAAGAAGTTAAATCCACACCTTCTAGAAATAGGAGGCATTCAGTGTCTTAAATATTATAAGCAAGTTGCATGTGGAGTAGAGTTTTGAACCTTTGACATGTCCTAGAAGAAGAATTGTAATACAAAAAGGTAATTGTGAGTATTGCAGTTGTATTAGTTTCTTCCATTTACTATCCCCATGCTATTCAGTGAAAACGGGCATACCAAGAAGCTACCTCACAAGTATTGAGGTTCAAAATGTTGAAATTTTTCAGGTCTACGCGTCGAGGACCACTCTAATAATACTGATATTGTCCCTACTTAATCACCTGCACATTTATCAAGTGTAGGGTTTTATCAAAAGGCCTCGGTATTAATTAGAGAGGGGTATTTCTATTTAAACTATTTTCTCTTTGGCCCTCTGGCCAATGTGAGATAACAATGAGTTCCAACACTTCCCGCACGTGAGACCCCACACGTGGAGATCCACGTCAGCAACTACGTGGAGCCATGTCGGGACTCACCTTTCACGCGGGGCCAAATGAGGACCCACCCTTTCACGTGGCATCTTTGGGCTACGTGGAGCTATATTGAGACTCACCTATTGCATGGGGTCAAATAGGGACCCACCTTATCACGTAGCAATATAGGCTTGTTTTGCTCTGATATTATTTTGAAATTTTTGGAAGAAAGGAAAAAGAAAAGTGAAAGTCAAAAAAAAACTAAAGAGACATATAGCATACATATTTTTTATTCATCAGATAACTCCTTAAATAAAGAAAAAACTTCAACTAAGTATTAAGATAATAGGAAATCATATTTTTATCAAATAAGAATTCCTAATATCAAGGACACCCCATACTAGGCATTTTAAATAACTCAAGAATCAAATATTAACTAATCACTAAATTTCTGCATTAATTCAACACTCCCTCTCAATGCAAAAAATTTCAACAAAATTAAAATTTGCTAAAAAACAATGTATTGCAGTTTTGAGACGATGTCGGTCTCTTCAAAAAAAAGTTTCATACAATTTCGTGACTTGTTGGTCCCTTCAAAAAGGTTATGTAGTTTTAAGACTTGTCGATCTCTTAAAAAAAAGTTCATCAAAACAATTATTCTTCTTTTGACTAACGATTTTCACCCTGTGCATTCAAAGTTTGTTGTTTTATTTTACAAACCTTTTCCATGTCTCTTTAGCTTCTTTAGCTTGTTACAGCCTTATTCTGATATTATGTTGAAAATTTTTCATGTTGACGGGCCGAGGGCCCAGGCTAATAATACCGATACTGTCCCCATTTAACCACCTGCACATTTCTCAAGTGTGGGTTTTTATTAAAAGACCTCAATATTAGTTAAAGAAGGGTATTTCTATTTAAACTAATTTCTCTTTAACCCTTTGGGCGATGTGTAACAACAATGATTTCCGTTACAAAATGCCTCCACTTAATGTCGTAATTAAGAGTTGCGGTTCCCATTTTCTGTGTTTTTTAAACAACATGAGAGGTAAAGGAGTTGAATCAAGACTTTATTATGAAAACATGTAGGCAATAATAAGGAACCAAAATAAACGAAACTAGTAGGCAATAATAGGAGACTAGAAAGAGATTGATGCAACTACTTTCAGATCCTTGTGTATGTATGACCACGACTTATTAGAATACCGGTTGCTAACTCCTACTTTTGATCACTCTTCCTCTTGTACCATATTCAATAATCTTCCTTTTTCTGGAAAATGTAAAATGCTTCTGGATTTTATACTATTTCTGCAGTTGATATTAGTAGCACAATACATCTGGTAAGTTCATGCCTTTTTCTGGCATTTAAATTTATCTTAGAACTTCATAGTATCACAATACTATAATGTTAATTATGTTTTGAAATTCTAGGATTAAGGTACTAACTTTGTTCCAGGTTTTAGTAAATACGGATAATTTCACTTTGCTACATCTGTTCCCAGTTCCTAAAAAAATGTAGCTACGAATTCATTAGAAAGTTGGATCATGCAACTATATATGACAAGATCTCAATAATAGGAGCATCCCAGTTCCTGACTTGAAGTGCAATTTGTACTAAAAACTCAAGGATAACAATGATAATCTCTTCGGGGTGTTTTTGTTATTATGCAAGTGTAGGAGGTAATTAACATGGCAGTGAAAGAGGCGAGCAGCAAGCTGCCATTAGGCCTAAAGCCTCCATCAAATGAGAGTGTGCTCTTCAATAAGGCATCTCTACAATTTCACCCCACATAATTGGTTGTAATTCTTTGTAAGGTGTCAATGTCAAATAATCATGTATTCCACGATTATGGCTGCAAAAGAAATTCCCTTTTCTTGTTTTGTTTCATCTTTAAAACTTCAAAACTTCCAACTTGTCTTGTTATTCCACGATAGCCTATTCAAACATCTTCATTAACCTGATTCCTGAAAGTAGGTTACCGGAGACTCTCCAGTACTCTATGCACAAACTGGGTGGTGTTATGTTGTGGAGATCGATTACCCTTCGACCTTGAAGTCGCTACGCATAATGGGGTCCCGCTCCCGAAAGAGCGGGCGGGGGTAAAGGGGAGGTCGCCCCTTGCGGGGGTGAGGG
>JANIMX020000558.1:5140556-5155253 GCA_024582655.2 Erythroxylum kunthianum
GAAATTAATTACATAATTCAAACAATAAACACATTTTAAATAAAAAATTAAAAAATTAATATTATATAATTAGTCCGGCATATAGTCATGTCAAACACCAAACATAGGATAATTAGTCCTACATATAGTCCTGCACTGCACCAAACGCGTTACAATATAATCCTAGTTAGTCCTACTTAATTTAATCCTGCTTCACTATTTAGTTCAATACCACTTAATCTTATCCTGCGTGCCAAACGCCACCGATGGACCAATGTTCCAGAATACGGTACTATATTAGTTTGGTATGATTCGTGTTTATGTTCAAAAGAAATTTCAAAAGTAAATTGGTGCAGACATGAAGTGAGACTAGTAACTCTTAAATGAAACCTTAAATATAAAACCCTAATCAAATCCTGAATGTAAAACCAATCTTGAATGAATCCACAGTCAAAGTTTGGTTCATAAACTCAAGCTTGTGCAGTGAATGGGCTGATAAACATCATCTTCTCGTGGCAGAACTGCAACAATTTACATATGTCCCTTGAGAATGACCCAAGGCTTCCACCCAGACACCAACAAATGTCACAATTCATAAGCTAAGCTCATGAATATTACACAAACGGATTATGTTGTTACATAAGAATTTATTGAGCTCAGCTTTCCCACTCACGCAATGGAGCATTTGATCAACTTTGCTCCAACTTTCTTCATGAACATAAAAGCCCACCCATAATTGTATTTAATATGAAAATAAGTGTTGTAATACTATTTTATATTATAATTTATTAAATACAACTAATATTTGTTTAAAACATCAACGGTCAAACTCAAACACGCAGCAACTTCTACCCTTAAATATCTAAATTTTAATTTTTATCTCAAACTTATTATTCTGATCAACAAAAATCCCTGGAACTTGTCCACATTTACAACCACAGCCCTCGTCTTTTTTTGTTTTGTTTTGCCTCCTTCAGTCCTTCTAATCCATCTCCGAAAGTGGAGTCTTGAAGCTATGGAGAGAACAGCCCTTCGCTCTACTTCTCGAAGCTTCTTCTCCTTCTTCCCTCGCTCTATTTCTTCCTTTTCTCACACTCCATGCCTCTGCCGACCGGTCAATGTCTTGGCTCTGTGCCGCCGCCGCCTCCGTCGCTGGCGGTTACTTCCGGCCTCCACCTCCTCCTCCTCCTCGCTTGGAGTAAATAGACATTTCTCTTCTCTCTCCACTCGCGCCGTCGCTTTTCCACCAGCTCAATCTTCTCCAGGTCACCCTAAGCACACACTGTTATTGTTTGTCCTTAGTTTTTATGTCCTGTTTAACCAACTCCTTGTTGTTGTTCTTTCAAACTGAGATAATTTGAAAGATCACTGGAAGAAGTTAAAGAAGAGTGTATCGTAATTCGTGTGATAGCTAAAAATTTTCTTTTGATAAGTTAAAAAAAATGATGTAAGGAGGACAATTTGTTAAATTGTGTATTTATTAGTTTAGTTTTGTGGAAGCAGATGTTTTTAGTAGTGTACCAGATGGTGTGGCTGAGAAATTTGGATTTGAGAAGGTATCAGAGGAGTTCATTGCCGAATGCAAATCAAAAGCAGTGCTTTTCAAGCACAAGAAGACCGGAGCTGAAGTTATGTCCATCTCAAATGATGATGAGAATAAAGTATTCGGCATTGTTTTTCGCACTCCGCCGTAAGTGTATATATATAGATAGATTCATTTGATGCAATTGGGATTGGATGTCTTATTAAAGAATTGCTCTAATTGGTAGTGTTGCAATGCAGGAAGGATTCTACAGGGATTCCACATATTTTGGAACACAGTGTACTTTGCGGTTCGAGGAAGTATCCTCTGAAAGAACCATTTGTTGAGTTATTGAAAGGGAGCTTGCATACTTTTCTGAATGCATTCACATATCCTGATAGGACATGTTACCCTGTTGCTTCAACGAATACTAAGGTATGGTAGTAGCTTACATTGTTAAATGGTGCTGATAGTTTTAAGTGAAGCGTTATTTTTAATTCTGTTCTGACATTGTACGGGTAAATTATTCTCTGAACAGGACTTCTATAATCTGGTTGATGTATACCTTGATGCTGTATTCTTCCCTAAATGTGTGGAGGACTATCAGACTTTTCAACAGGAGGGTTGGCATTTTGAGCTTGACAACCCTTCAGATGAAATTACTTATAAAGGTTTCCTTCTGACCCCCTTTCAAACTTATACTCCAATGCCTTCTTTGCTTTTGGGAAGCCTAGTTTTCTGGCAATGTTAAGCCATCAAATACAATTTAAAACATATAAACCTTCCTTATCTGATGGGTTCATGTATTTCAGGTGTTGTTTTTAATGAGATGAAGGGTGTCTATTCCCAGCCAGATAATATATTAGCCCGGATCTCCCAACAGGCAAACTCCTCTCTCTCTCCCCCTCTCTCTTTTTCATCTATGCGCATGCATGCATGTTTCTAGGTTATATACATCTATGGTTAAATGGCACATGTCAGTTGTCATGAATTTCTTCATTTCCTGGTATTTATTTGGTTATAATCAATAGTGATAAATTTTGTATTTAACTCTTTTTGTAGGCTATGTTTCCAGACAATACATATGGTGTTGACAGTGGAGGTGATCCTAAAGTTATTCCGAGCTTGACATTTGACCAATTTAAGGTCAGCTTTTTACATTAATATCAGTCTTGTGCCAGCTTAGTGGTTAAATTATTGGATACATTGAAGGTGGAGATTAAATAAAACCAATTGATTGATGCATTTGAGATTATTCTCTTGTATTCTGAACCAAATTAGTGGGCATGCTATGAAAACCTTAAGGACTTTGATGTTTTCTTGATGCAAAATTAAAATTAGTTTAGTTGTTCTTAGCTATTAATTTTCTCTGATTAGAAAAGGAATTGAAGTATTTTTATTTTGGTTTGCCCTTGTTTATTTACGATTTTAGCCTATTAGGAAATACTAAGAATACTTATCAGAGTAGGATTTAATTTCTATTAATCTTAAGTTAGAGTCCTTATTAAGTAGCAGTAGGATCAAGAAAAATTCTGCATATAGGAATCAATTTTTCAATTATGAGGGAGAGGATAAAAGTTTTAGGTTATGAACTTGTAAAAATGTGTTAGTTTCTATCTAAAAGTGATTCTTAGTTTCAATGAGTGATTCCTAGACACTGAGTGTGATGCTTAGTTCTTTATAAACCCTAAATGTGATTTCTTGGAGTTGCTAGTGTGAAGCTAGTAAATCTTTATGTAACCTATATTTAATTTGTCTTAATATTAATAAAGAGACATCCAAATCTTATATTTTACTCAGTTTTCTTGTGTTTTTTGCATAAGTTACTGTTACTGTTACTGTTACTGTTTCTATTTCAATTTTCATTTAGTATAGCTGTGCTCTATCTGTCCTACATCATACCTATTTTGCACTTCTTGCTACGAGGTTTTGAAGCTTCAGGTCTTTTATGTGACCCAAGGACTTAAGGAGAAACTTATTTTGTGGAATGCTTCTAAGACATAAGATTTTGTATCTGGAATGAAATCATATGCTATTAAACTTGGAGATGTTATCTTTTACTTCTCTGGCCAAAATATGTACTTTGGATCTGTGTATAGTGATGAGGAAATTGTTTTTCTGTTGACTTTTTAATTATGAGAACTTGTTAAGTGACAATAGCATTTATGAATGAAGTGATAACTGCCAATTTAATCTTCTTTCTTTACTCGAATTTGTAGGAGTTTCATGGCAAATATTATCATCCTAGCAATGCCCGTATATGGTTTTATGGAGATGATGATCCGGTTAATCGGTTACGCATATTGAGTGGTACTGTTACCTCTGTTTACAGAGATATGAGCTAAAGATTTCATTTAAAACCTTTTCCCAGTTTTAGTGCATGTTTTGTTGCAGAAACTTCTGATGATTTGCCTAAAACAGAACCAATGCTATAACAAGCATGAAGATGCTAGGTTCCATGAAAAACTGGAAAGCAAGCATAATTCAGTCTTATACTTGGTGCTTTCTAGACATTATTCCCATAAATCTTATCCAAAATGGTTCCACTATTATCTGCTATTGTTATATCGACCTATGTGTGTATATAAACACATTTTTTGAGGTTAACTTGTTAAATTTTTTCACTGGTTTCAAAGCTCTCCAAACTGACAATTGAATTGAAAATTGTAGTTTCCAGTTGAATGACCAATTTGCTTATGGATTTTTAACTTCTTGTTAGTTGCTAACATTAATATTGTTCACTTTCTGACTGCACACACAATCCAGTTACATGAAATATTCAGGTTACTGATTTATAATAGTTTGTTTACAGTAAAATGATAGTTAAAACATATTTATCTCTGCTTGCAGAATACCTTGACATGTTTGATGCTAGCTCAGCTCCAAATGAGTCAAAGGTAGAGCCACAGAAACTTTTTAAGGAACCAATTAGGGTGATTGAGAAATATCCTGCTGGTGATTGTGATGAATTGAAAAAGAAACACATGGTATGCCTTAACTGGCTGCTTTCTGATAAGCCTTTGGACTTGGAAACTGAGCTGACACTTGGGTTTTTGGATTTTCTTATGTTGGGAACTCCTGCTTCCCCGTTGAGGAAAATTTTATTGGAAAGTGGTCTAGGGGATGCCATTATTGGTGGTGGCATTGAAGATGAACTCCTTCAGCCTCAGTTTAGTATTGGCTTGAAGGGTGTTTCTGAAGAGGACATCCATAAGGTGGAAGAGTTGATAATGAACACACTTAAAATATTAGTTGAGGATGGATTTGAGACAGATGCTGTGGAGGCATCTATGAATACCATTGAGTTTTCTCTAAGAGAGAACAACACTGGGTCATTTCCTCGTGGCTTATCACTGATGCTTCGATCCATTGTAAGTTGTTTTTATTGTTTCCCCTTTTGGAATGTAGCTTTATTATGGATAATTTTTAATGCAGTTTTATTTTTTTAGGGAAAATGGATATATGATATGGACCCCTTTGAGCCTTTAAAGTACGAGGAACCCTTACTGGCCTTGAAAGCTAGAATTGCCGAGGAGGGTTCTAAAGCTGTTTTCTCTTCCTTAATTGAGAAGTTCATTCTGCACAATCCCCATCGTGTTACAATAGAAATGCAGGCAAGCAGTGGTCTTAAAATCTTGTTTCCAGTAATATTCAGGTTTTTCTGAACATCTAAAATTACAATGGATGTATTTTTCATTTCAGCCTGATCCAGAAAAGGCTTCTCGTGATGAAGCTGTCGAGAAAGAGGTTCTGGAGAAGTTAAAAGCAAGCATGACAGAAGAAGATATTGCTGAGTTAGCTCGTGCCACACAGGAGTTAAAATTGAAGCAAGAAACTCCTGACCCGCCAGAAGCTTTGAAACGTGTTCCGAGCCTCTCTCTAGAGGATATTCCCAAAGAGCCCATACGCATTCCCATTGAGGTTATTGTTAGCTGCAGTGCTCTCTTGGTGTCCTTGGTGCAGCTATTTTTGGTTGAAGCGTTAATGAAATTTTGCATGCTTATTGTAGATTGGGGACATAGGTGGAGTGAAGATATTGCAGCATGACCTCTTCACAAATGATGTTCTTTATACTGAAGTTGTCTTTGATATGAGTTCACTTAAGCAAGAACTTCTTCCCCTGGTTCCACTTTTCTGGTAGGTTTTGCCTCTAAAGATTCATGAAAGACTTAAAAGTTTGTTTCGCTGACATGCATCCCTTGAACCATAGAATATGTCCATGAATTTACATCATGACTAGAACAATGCGTGGTTAGATATTAATAGCGTAATTGATATATGGTCAGTACTTCATTTGGATTGCTTGTAATAATTTCATGTTGTGTTGCTTTAGTGGGTGAACTTCTCTTTTACATTTCATTGTTTAGATTATTTAAGATGGATAATAAGACAGTGATGTGAATATAAACCAACTGCGCCACTTGGAATTCCCTAATTTAATAGTTATGAGCAGACAATTTTGCCTTCTTTCATCTAGCCTCCAGAGGCCCATGTTTTCTGTTAAGTCATTTCAGCGATGTGTTTTACCTACACCAATAAGGTGCATTATGGCTTCATTTCTCCCTAATTTTCATAAGCTATATGTTGTTCTAATTTTTGGTTGGTTTGTTTGATTGCCTATAATCATATATAGCTGCAATCTATGAATGCTGAGTCGCATTCCCTTTCTTCTACAGTCAATCACTGCTTGAAATGGGCACAAAAGATTTATCCTTTGTGCAACTTAATCAACTGATTGGACGGAAAACAGGAGGAATATCAGTTTATCCATTTACATCATCCATTCGAGGTCGGAAGGATCCCTGTAGCCATATAATCGTTCGAGGAAAGGCTATGGCTGGGCGTGCTGAGGACTTATTTAATCTGGTATTTTCAGTTAACTTGTTATCAGTCATTTTGTACTAATCAATTTAACTTGTCTATAACTTGATATATATTAACTTCCACAAAAGCTGTTGGAAAGTCTCTGAGGGTTTGATATGTGTGTTTGATATAGATAAATTGTATTCTTCAAGAAGTCCAGTTAACGGATCAGCATCGCTTCAAGCAGTTTGTGTGCCAAAGTAAAGCAAGGATGGAGGTATTGATAGATGTTTGGTGAAATGAATTTGATATCAGTTGGATCTTTACTTTTGGGATTTAGTCTTCATTTGCGTACTTATTTTCAGAACCGTCTAAGAGGCAGTGGTCACGGAATTGCAGCTGCTAGAATGGATGCCAAGCTGAATGTTGCAGGCTGGATATCGGAACAAATGGGTGGTTTAAGGTCATTATATTAATTTACACAGTCCTTATGTTCTCTAGTTTTGCTTGCTAACTTTTGGCCATAATAGAAATTCACTTATATTCAGAAAATACAGGGTGACGATGCACTGAAGCTGTATTGTCCAGCAATTTTGTTCTAACGATGTGCTTCTCCATGCATCTTGAGCAGAATGGTTTTGATAGCTTTGCATGAATGTATGGCACCTTATATGTTGCTATATTATAATATGCACTGATGATGATACATCCTTGTAATTATGCGTATATGTAGTTACTTGGAATTCCTACAACAACTGGAGGAGAAAGTTGATCAAGACTGGGCTGGAGTTTCTTCCTCACTTGAGGAAATTCGTAATGCCTTACTGTCAAGAAATGGTTGCTTGGTAAACTTGACTACTGATGGAAATAATCTCAGAACTTCTGAAAAGTATGTAAGCAAGTTTCTTGATTTGCTTCCTAGTAATGCTCCGGTTAAAACTTCTGCTTGGAATGGTCAACTTCCCCCGCATAATGAAGCTATTGTCATACCCACTCAGGTAAATGAATTGGTATATTTGTGTTTTCTTTGGCTCTGACTTGCATTCTTACGACAAAGAGATTGTACAGGTTAATTATGTTGGAAAAGCTGGCAATGTCTATGAGACTGGTTATCAACTCAGTGGGAGCTCCTATGTTATATCCAGATTCATTAGTAATACATGGTTGTGGGATCGGGTGCGTGTCTGTGGTGGGGCTTATGGAGGATTTTGTGATTTTGATACCCACTCAGGTTGCAATCATTAGATGTTATATTTTGCACTGTACTGTATAGCAAAATACGGAAATATGACCATTGGAATTTGATTCTTATGCTTTCATGCAGGAGTCTTTTCCTTCTTATCCTACAGGGATCCCAACTTGTTGAAGACCCTC
Source organism: Erythroxylum kunthianum (assembly GCA_024582655.2). Classification (NCBI taxonomy): domain Eukaryota; kingdom Viridiplantae; phylum Streptophyta; class Magnoliopsida; order Malpighiales; family Erythroxylaceae; genus Erythroxylum; species Erythroxylum kunthianum. The sequence continues at coordinate 5,148,235 of JANIMX020000558.1, forward strand.
GAGGTATATGATGCAACTGCTGATTTTCTACGTGGATTAGAGATGGATAATGATACTCTTACTAAAGCGATTATTGGGACCATTGGAGATGTTGATTCATACCAGCTGCCAGATGCCAAAGGCTATAGTAGGTAAGTGATAGTGATTTGTTCTCTGCTATATTCTTCCTTCTTTTTCTTTGCAGAAAGAATAATATGCCTTGTTTGACTGCTTTTGCAGTTTGTTACGGTTTTTGCTGGGAATCACAGAAGAAGAGAGGCAAAGGAGACGAGAAGAAATATTGTCAACCAGGTAAAGTCAGGACTTGGTAATATTAATCGCTTTTTCAAATATCCCAGTTGTGCCAAAGTCATGCAATTTTTTCTTAGTGCTCAAAATGTTTGACATGCTATTACTCTTTATTCAAAGTACCTAATGTACTGGAAATTAAGAAACTTAGGTGAAACTTTGCGATGTTCTATTGAATTTTAGAAGCAGCCAAGGGTAATTATGGTAATGCTTATACTGTTATATATCGAAGAATTTGTCATGATAAAAGGTAACTTGTTTTATAGATCTTGCATCATGATTTAGTTTTATTTGCTGGCATTTGACTCTTATGTATCACATGTATGTATATTGCCAACTGTTATGTGTCAGTCTGAATATCCTCATTCTCTTATGATTAGTTGAATGCTTAAAATGACAATTTAGATATGAATGAGCCATGCTGTTTTATTAGCCATTATGCGATGACCTATTGATCTGAGCATGATGTTCGCAAAATGGAGTCTGTTAGTGACCCAAATTTGAACATTTCCAATATTTCCATTTCCCCCTTGTTAACAGTTTGAAAGACTTCAAGGAATTTGCTGATGTAATTGAGGCCGTCAAAGATAAAGGGGTGGTAGTAGCTGTAGCATCTCAAGGGGATGTTGATTGTGCAAATAAAGAGTGCAATTATTTTGAAGTGAAGAAGGCCCTTTAATACACCAAACATTCGATTTTGATACAAATAAATTATTCCTGTACTTCATGAGCTGATGAAATTCGTTTCATCAATTTGTTAGAATAGACCCAAGAATAGATTTAGAAACAAGCAAATCTTCTGATACCAATTCCTCAATATGTTATATACACTGATCAATAGATGAAGTTGGTAAAAAAAGTTGGACTCTGGTTTTCCATGGAATTTGAACCACATAATGTCTTGGGGAATTCATATGTATGCGTTAACAAAGATTGAATTTTCAGCCTCCTTGAAAAGATCACTGTTAATCTCTAGCTCATTTTGTTACATTAAACGTTTTGAGCTACCTAGTTGGTGAAAAAGAAAGCATGATGGTTCAATCAATAAGGATATTCAAACATAAGTCGGGACTTTGCCTGTTGTCAAACAAACCATGAATCCAATTGTCTTTTGACTCGTACGAGAAGACTATAATAATTGATGTAAGTGTAAATTGATGGGATTCATTATTAGTACTGGTATGATAGTCTGATGGCAATCTGTTATAGTCATTAAACAATTAGAATTAAACTTGGTTGCTAAAGTAGTACCTTTGAAACTTTACCACCGAAGCCAACAAAAGCAGAAGAAGGAATAAGGAATAGTTTATGGTCTACGAAAGGGGAAAGGCAGGTAAATTGGCCAAGAGAAAGAACAACAAAGAAGCAGAATGGAAAAGAGTAGAGAAAGTTGAAATGGCGGATCAGACGAGTGCAGAAATTATGGTTTAATTTCTTATGGTTTTCATAAATTATGAAACCCATAAATAATAGTTTTTTTGTTTTTGTTTATTTTTTCATAATATGGTTTATTATCAAGTAAATATATTTTTTAATTTTAATTATTAATAATTATTATGAATAGCTTAATTTAAATTTCAAAATTTCAAAATATATACATTTTAAATAACTCAAAATATATTAAAATAAATAAAAATTTAATTATTAAGTTATTTATTTTAATAAACTATAAAGAAATTAAAATAAAATTTATTATTTTATTTATTTAAAATAATTTATATTTATATTTACATTTTATATAATATATAATTATTGAACATTAACAATTAAATAAATTTTAATCAGAAATGGTGACAATTAAATTATCATGTAAATTTAACTAGAAATAGATGGTGAGTACTAAAGTGGGACCTACATCATGAGTTAGTTCTTCTAAGTTTAGAACCCAATTATTGGCTCAGTGTATGTGAATATTAATTTTCTTTTTTCTTTTTCTTATAATTATTATAGTTTTTTTTCTCTCTTTCTTTATCTCTTCTTATGTAAGTAATTTAAAAGTAGTCTTACTAGACCTCTCAAAAGTCAAAACAGCTGTCCGTTACCGTTTTGGTCAAGGAGCAAGATAAGAAGATTATTCCTAAAATACGCAGGGTGCGTTTGATATATGATGTGTCCATTAATGGATCACCATAAATAAAGAACAACAGAAAAAAGGAATGACACAGAAAATCTCAATCCAGTCCAGACACGCCATTGATTCTCTCTGCTTCTGGAGCTGAATTTTCACGCAAAGAGAGATCAATTTCTGGGGGTTGAAGATAAGATTTGTTACCATGTTTGGTGGAGGTGGTAGCAGTAGCAGTGGTTTGTATTGGGGAAGAAAAGAGAAGGAGTTGAAGAAAGGGATAGTAGTGTTGTTCGGTTGGGTTTCGATTCAAGAGAAGCAATTGAAGAGTTACATCGATTTGTATGCTTCTCTTGGTTGGAATTCTCTTGTTTGTCATGCCCATTTTCTCACCGGGTAAGTCTTACTCTCTCTGTCTCTGATTGGATGATTTTTGTTGAATTGCCACTTAGTTATTCAGTTGGTTTTGTGCAGATTTTGTCCTGACAGGGCCTTTTCACTAGCATTTTCTCTCCTCAGTGAGCTTATTGAGGCCAGTATTAAGAATTATTGCTACTGGGAATCTGTAATTTTGATAAAGTTCCAATCTTTGGGTTCAATTTTAGTAGTTCCAATCAATCTTCGTAAAATTCCTATCTTGCATTTTAATGTCAGATATTGACTACATCATTTTCTACATAGCTGTATTATTTCTATTAAAATAGTTTAAATAGTACGATTGGTATCAATTCGACATTAAATGAGGCAGAAGCAAAAACTCAGTGAGAGAAAAAAAAATATAATTTTAGCTTGATATTAGTTGAATTGATATGTGGTGAGTTAATGTGTTATGATTGTTCTTTTTTGCTGCAGGACTTAAGGGTTAGACCATGTCCAGTCGTCTTTGCAGCTTTTTCTGGCGGTGCAAAAGCTTGCATGTACAAGGTTTTTGAGGTAATTTTGTGAGTAGATATAATCTGTGTTCAGTATGAGTGTTTTTATTAGTGAACTGGAGAAACTGATGTTTTAATTTATTTCTTTCATGCCTTGCTTTTCCTTTCTTTGGTTCTATTAGTGAAACTAAATATAATGTACATCATGCAGATAGTACAAGGAACATGTGAAGGTCATCAGTATATGGTATTTCTTCTTTTTCCCATCTCTTCTTCCATTCAATATCTTGTCATTTGCAAGTTTCATTTCTAAACTTTTCTTTCACTTCAAATTGTGGAGGATGAATGTCAATTGGTGAGAAACTGTTTCTCTGGGCATATCTATGATTCTTGCCCAGTGGATTTTACAAGTGATTTTGGTGCCCAATTTGCTCTACACCCTGCAATTCAGAAAATGCAGGGTCCGTCTAAATTTTTGTCTTGGGTTGCAAAAGGCATCACCTCTGGTTTGGATGGTCTATACCTGACAAGGTTTGAATATCAACGTGCTGAGTATTGGCAGACATTGCATTCTTCGGTGGTATGTTTGCTTGTCCTGAAGCTTTCTGAAGTTGTCTTCTCATTCATTTTAATCTCATGACATTCTCCCCTGATCTTCAGGAACTAGGTGCTCCATATCTAATTCTGTGCTCAGAAGACGACAACCATGCACCTTATGAAATCATCTGTGAATTTGCTCAACGTCTGCAGGCCCTTGGTGCAGATGTTCAACTTGTCAAGTGGAATGGTTCATCTCACACAGGTTTGTCTTTGCTCTTCATTTGTTTCATTCCAGTACCATGGTAGTGCAGAATGGTCTTAGACAAGTTATATGTTGACAAAGAACATATCATAAATCTGAATTTACTTAATGTATTTGACATGGTAAAAGTTGAGTAACTCTGAACCATGGGATTTTAGGTCATTACAAGCATTACCCAATACAGTATAGGGCTGCTGTGACCAATTTGCTTGAAAAGGCGGTTTCAGTTTATTCCCACAAAGTCCAACATCTTGGAGGCAGGCCTTTCATGGATTGTACACATGATCAGATATCACAACTAGTTTGTGACCTACAGAAAGCAGCAGTTACATCAAACCAAAGCTTAAGAAGAGTCGCTGTTGGCCCAGGTGACCATTTTTTTGTACCAAGCTCAGCTGAATACCATAGCAGATATTCAGAGCCTTTACAAGATGAAGGGAAAGAAAGATCTTTCTATGTACAAAAACCTCCGAGCATGAGTGCACATAGCAGTGTTCTTGGTCAGATGCTTTTTGATGTTTGTGTCCCAAGGAATGTTGAAGGTTGGGATATTAGATTTACTGGTTCTTTAAATGGGCAGCCAGTTGCTTCTGCTCATAGTCGATTGCCATTTCATGGCATTAAATGCATTCGTCGCTCAAGATTATGATGGTTATATGGACTAAGACTTTGTAGAAGTATCTGCCACTGGCTTTATTTGCATCCGTCTCGAGTCTTTGGAAAAATGTCAGTAGAACCAATTCTCACGAGTGTTGTGTACATAGAAACGAGGTTGGAGACTAAGTAACAAAGGAGATGCCTTTTGGACAATTTATGAGTAAATAATGTTAATATTCTTTTGCCTTATATCTCTTGGCTTATCTACTGAAGATGAAGGTGTACAGGCAGAACAAGTTGTTTATATTGTGAAAACAGATGTTTCTTGGAGCTGCTTTCCTCTGTAATGTGCTAAAAGAGCTTGGGGTCAGACAGTTTGCGATGCATATGAAGCTTTCAATGTCCTTACTTTAGAAGCCCTGGGCTTCGAATCATGAACTCGGTACTGTAAATCTGCCCATTAGGTAAGAAGCTGGCTACTCTGGATGTAAATAATGAGGCTATGTGTAGTGAGAGATGTTTTGTGTATAAGACAGGGCCATGAGAAAGGTGGGATTCATTATATGCTAGATATTCTGTATAATAAAGAATGACAAGGCCTGATATCATAGTGTACAAATGTTCTTCCTCATCTTCTTTGGACCCTACTATTTCATGTACTTGTATCAGTGTGTTAAATCTCTCGGCCAGAAATGGGCATTGGCGAAATCAAGTTACAGGAAAAAAGTATGGATATGGGCGACAAACTTGCCTGCTTTGTTCAACTTAGAAAGAGGGGTTTTGTAGCATTTCAACAAGCACGACTGATGAAGTGCGAGGATGAAAACTGGCTATGACATTCTCTTCTTAATGGAGTAAGGATGTCAATGTACTCATCGCAAATACGCTATTAATGTATACTTATCAAGTTGATGAATTCTCTTGACGTATTTGGTGAACGTTGGAAAGGAAGAGGAATGAAGGAAATCATTAATCAACCATTAAGAGGAAATCCGAACATAAAGTAAACACAATATGAACAAACAAATTACTTTTTCAATTGTTGTCTCTTTCCAGTTTCCACTGTAGTTTAGTTAGGCAACGTTAATTACAGTTGTTCATGTATTTAGTAGCGCCAGACAATTGAAAAGATGCCAACTTTGTTCAGTCATAACTGAAACAAACTGATATTGGACTTGGTGATTTTGTGTCCATTTCTCTTCTAACTTAAGGGAATTACAACAATAACAATACTTAATAAAAATTTCACTAATACACAGATCTGAAAACTTCTAATACTACACAATTTTACTCTTAATTTGTAAAGGAAATTAGAATATTATAAACAATGCACTTACGGGATATTTTTAAATCTTGGGATTAAAAAAATAAGAAAAAAATCAAAGAAATATTCCTTCTTTCTTTATTTGTTATTGACCTAACTGTAAACTGAGACCATTAGGAGTGGACATGCTTGTCAGTCTTAACTTCCACGCTAAAAAGAGAATGAATTTGGAGATAATTGTTAGGCTTATTTGGTTCTGTGTTTTCTCTGTCCAGAGTGTATGCCCAAATTCTATCCTATAATTCTTAAAAGGAATCAGGTTCAATTGTTAAATCAATTTTTATGCTAAGCATTTCTGTTTCGAAAGATAAATTATCAAAATATTGTAAGCAATCTAAATAATCTTGATAAATATTAGACTGTAATTGTCTCTTCGACCAGACACTTCCTCCAAAGGAATGATAAAATCCATAATCCCAGCATCTTTACTTGTTGAGGTCCACCCTACAGTAAAAGCACATTATGAGATTATAAAAGATCTGACCCTTAGGGTAAAAGATTAGATAGTTTATGTATAACTAGCCCAGTTGATACCTTAGGTAAAAGAATTTCATTCTTAAGGGATAAATTGAGTGAATGGTGTGATGAAGCACTATTAATACTGATTTCATACCATGAATAGCAGTCCTCATCCCAATTCCACGTCTATAGTGGATATCTGACTTTGTATATTTTTCAAACGGCTTTCGAAGCTGTGTATCAATTGTAATTGAATAATGTTTTGCCTTTCCTAAAGTGATAAAGTGATAGGCATCATATCGTTCATCTTGATAAAAGTCTTGGAGATGCTTATACATGAATTCCAACACTTAGAAAGCTTCGTTGAAAAAGTTAGCGCAAAAAGTGACCTAAATGTCCTTTTTGCCAAAGTAAAGGTATTTTGGTAATTTTTCTATTTTCAAAGGTCTACGTCGATTTTTCTAAAAAAAATTACGGGAGTGAAAAATGATTCCCTACCGTCCCGGGATCATGGTAAAAGTCAAAGTTTCATTTAGACGAAATTTAGAGGCTCGGTGAGGTTCGGAAGTCAAAATGGTCATTTGGCTTAACTAAGGGTATTTTGGTCTTTTC
>JANIMX020000558.1:5180971-5192284 GCA_024582655.2 Erythroxylum kunthianum
ATCTGGAAACTTACAAGAACTTGGTTAGAGATGGAGGAACTAAGTCAACAGATTCTGTCTACTTAAATGCAGCTTCTCGTTTCCATTCATCAGCATGCTTTCCTGCTCTCTCTGGCTCTGACAGGTCAATCTTTGGTCATGGTAGTTTTGCTTCTACATTATCATTAAATGGACAAGAATCTGTTAGTGAAGCCCTGCTATCTGGATCACATCTTATCCCTGATTGGGTAACTGATTCTATATGTGCAAATGACTACAATGATGTAAGAGAAGAACTTGATCTTGGTGCAAGGTTAGTATATCTTCCTCCTATAATTTACACCACATTCTTTGCATGTATTACAAGTATCAGAAAAGATATGAAACACATCGTACTTGTGATATTTTAAACATATTTATATGTCCTTATGGTGAGTTTTCAATATTTCCACTTTCTAGTTGTTTAACATGCCGGACATACATGAATGGCAGATATTATGAACAAGCAAGTTTTTTTATGCTATTGAGTTGTGCTGACGTTTCTTGGTATCATACTCATACTTGCAGTGTAGAACAGTTTTTTGAATGCTTTGATGGAATTAGAAATTCTCAATCAGCATTGGCCAGCAGTGGAATGTGGAACTGGACATGTTCTGTTTTCAGTGCACTAACAGCTGCATCCAGCCTTGCTGCTGGATCTCTGTCTGCCCCTTCAGGTACCCATTACCAATTGGTCTAAGTTCCTATTTGGATATGTAATGTTATACTCTTCTTGTCGTTCTGTACTTTCTCCTATGATGCTGATTTGTTGAAATTGCAACTTTCACTTTTTATTGAATTTTAGTTTATTGTCCAATCTCTGGTTCTCTGTTTGAGGTCCAGCAGGGGCAAGAAGAATGTTGTTGCAATTTATTCTTAGAACTATATACATATATGCATAGTCATGTAAAATTGAAGCTACATCATTAAGTTTTAAGTTAAGGTTGTGTGAATTATGAAATAACTTTGACTCTCACAGCTAGATTCATTAAAGTGGGTGTTATATGTGAAAACATTAACACTACCGACGGTCTTAGTGTAATTTAATTTCTTAGTTGGGACTTGAGGATGTTCTTGTAATATGCTCCTTTTTTATCACACCTGGCATGTAGTTGAGATGATTGCCTTCAGTTCACTGGACGTCCATTTTTTAATGAGTTCCCTCCTATTTTGTAGTTTTTCGAACTTCCTTATGTACAGTGTTTAGAGGTGGTTCAAATATGTTTTGAGGCACTTTTGTAGTGAAACTAATTTTTTGGTTGTTTTGATCAATGTCAGAACAACAGCATGTTCAAACCAACCTCAATGCAACTTTTGCGAAAATTTCAATCTTATTGTCCTTCCAGGATGAGGATGTGGAACAGTTATATGGTCCTGATCAAAGTGACATTGGCATGAATGTTCATTGTCTGCACATAGGATGCAAAGATATATCTGTTGTTTTCCAGGTGATTTACTTGGGATCATTCATGTTCCGTCTATATTCTTTTATTTTGTGCTCATCTTTGTTAGTTCCATTGGATGTATCCTGTACTAGCCTGAACAATTTGATGATGTCAATAGGTACGGCCCCAAGAAGTAGGGTTTAAAGGAACATTAAAGTATATTGAGATTGCTGAATACATGCCCACTGAAAATAATGCTGAGGATCATAGCTTCTGTGCATGTAGTAATAATAACAGAAGTCAAACTTATTTGATTCAAGACCTGCAAGATGATATCATGCGCGCTCTCCCTGCATTGTCTGATGAAAATTCTGATTCAGATGAATTTGGTGTGCTTGCTTCTCCTGATTCTCCATTTGGGCGTGCAATGAAAATCAAATTGTTTAGTACATCAGGTCCCGTGAATTGTCAATTTGCTGTAAATTCTGATTCATCAGATGGAAGTCTAGTAGGCCCAAGAGCATTTTATTTGCGACTTCCTCAGTTTGTTTTATGGATGGATTTCTCCTTGATAAATGCGATAATGGATCTTCTGAAGGATATTGAGAAATCTATCAAAATGAACAGCCTGAAGAACGAATGCGATTCATTTGTTGAGAAGCATGAATCATCTATTGCTGGTGGGGGAAAAGGCTTACAATCTGGCGTTGCAAAATTTTCTACCAAAGAAATTTGGCAAGTCAATATTTCAGTTCCCAATGCTAGAGTGGTTCTTTGTCCCCTAGTTAAAGGTGGCCAAAGTTGTAGTAGCTACTCTTCCTGGGAACAATTTATTGTTGTTGATTCTTCTCCCTCTTCGACTTCAGAGAAGCTAAAAGCTCAGGTCATTAGTCCAATGTCAGATGCCTACTTGCATAAAAGGTATTCATCAATGGCTACTTTCTCTCTGCATTTGAGTGTTGGTGATCTCAAGGTTTACTTGGTCAGCTCAATGTGCCAAGAAGATGTCATACATGATTTCCCCGGTGTGTCAAGGAAGAAATTTTGTGCCGACAGAATCTTGTCAGTTAGCAACAAAGCTGGTTGTCTTTCTAAGATTAGTATGCTTTGGCAAGGGGGATTTGTCACTGGTCCTTTGATAGCAGAGAAAGCCAAATGTCTGGCCACTTGTGCGGAATCTCAGAGCAAACAAAAATTGGTGATAGGTGATGAGTTTGCCATTTCTCGAAATAAGAAAAATCTTCAGGATGGGATTTCTCAGACTAGAGAAGAGATAATTTTGAGCTCTTCATTCTTACTTCATGTTAATCTGTTTTCTCTTGTTGTCAACCTTAACAGTCCTCAATATTTCAAATTACAATGTCTTCTGGATAAGATGATTACAACATTATCAGGTGTGGCCGCTGATGGAGTGGATGATGGAAACCGATCTGTATCTCAAACATCAATTCTTGTGGAATGTGAATCTGTAGAAATTTCAATTAGGCCAAATCTAAAGGAAGACATAAAAAGTTCTTTGCAGAATGAGCTTCCTGGACCATGGCAGTGTTTAAAATTGAAAATAAAGAAGTTCAATCTTCTCTCTGTTCCAAATATTGGAGGCAGCAGGGATGCTAACTTTTTGTGGCTGGCCCATAAAGAAGGCAAACTTTGGGGTTCCATATCTTTAGTTCCTGATCATGAATTTCTTCTAATTTCTTGTAGCAACTCAACAAGAAAACGTGGAGATGGACGAGGTTCAAATGCATTAACTTCTAAATTTGCTGGTTCAGATGTCATATATCTGCAGGAACCAGAGAGTTACAACACTTTTACGTCAATTACTGTCAGATGCACAACATTTGTTGCTGTTGGTGGTCGCTTGGATTGGTTGGATGTGGTAACCTCATTTTTTAGCATGCCCTTTCCTGAACATGAAAAAGCCGTTGATAATGAGAACCTTTGCAAGGAAAATTTGCGTGCACCTTGTGATACTTCTTTGTTTCTTGAGATGATTGACATTGGTTTAAGTTATGAGCCTCACTTGAAGACTGGATCCAGTTCCTCATACGTTAAAGAAACTGGTGACTCAAATGTAGCTTGTCTTTTAGCTGCATCTTCTTTGTCTCTGTGCAACAAATCCTCTGGAAATTCTGATCAGAATGAACACAAAATTAGACTGCAAGACCTGGGGTTGCTTCTATGTCCAGCTTATGAGAATCTTGGAGGCACTTATAGTGTGGAATACCTTCATGAGATGGGTTATGTCAAAGTTGCCTGGGAAGCTCTCATTGAAGCAAGTTTGAGAACCAACTGTAAAGGTGGCCTTCTTTGGGAATTAGATTGTTCCAATTGCCATATACATGTTGAAACTTGCCATGACACGACTAATGGCTTAATGCACTTGGCTGCTCAGCTGCAGCAGCTTTTTGCTCCTGACTTGGAGCAGTCTGTTTTGCACTTGCAGAATCGATGGAATAACTTTCAACAGGCTCGACAGAGAAAAGATTCTAATGATGATTGGGCATCTAGTGATGATTCTGGTTCGTCAACTTCGCCAAATCATGCCTCTAATATGGACACAAAGGGCAAACTTGAGAGGCCTGGATTGTTGGATGAGATATGTGAGAATGCATTTCTTCTTGGTGTAGATCAGGCTTGCCAAGATGATTCTTATAAATCACAAATTTGTGTCTCAGTTGATGAAAATCTACTTGGAGATGCTTGTCACCTAAATGTAGAAAATCCCAAGGTTTTCTCAAATAATTTATCTTTTGATGGATCCCTACCTATATCAGGATTTGAAGATAGTCAAACCTCATTCCTCAAAAGTAGTTCTTTTCCTGAAATGATAGAAGGTTATTGCTTATCTGACTTGCGGCCGCTATCAGAATTAACCAAAGGTGGGCAATCATCATCTGAGATTGTTAGATACAAGTCTGGGAATCATGGGGACAGAGATCTTGGAAGACACAGTGGATGGTACAGTGATTCCTGTATAAACATTGTCGAAAATCACATCTCTGAAGTAAGTGGGGAGGATGATGTGTACCAATATAGGCACAACATTGTTGCATCTATTAATTCAGGAATATCAGAACTAAGAAATGCCATAGGTCGCATTCTTCTTAAGAATATTGATGTCAGCTGGAGGATGTATAATGGTTCTGATTGGCATGCATATGAAAAGAGTAGCGAGTTTCTCGGAAGAGATACAAGTGCTGGTCTGGAGCTTTCATTATCTGGGATGCAATTACAATATGACTTTTTTCCAGTTGATGCAATGTACGCCTCTAAGGTCTCTATTTCCATTAGGGATTTCTACCTTTATGATAGGAGCAAAGCAGCACCTTGGAAATTGGTAATACAAAATTTGATTTCTTGTTACCTGATTAGTTTCATGATTTCTTTTATTGACAATGATTTAATTGTTCCTTTTAAAATGAAGATATTAGGATATTATCATTCAAAGGATCATCCTAGGGAGTCCTCTTCAAAAGCATTTAAGCTGGACCTGGAAGCAGTCAGACCAGACCCTCTAACCCCTCTCGAGGAGTACCGGTATGTTTTTTATTTATTTTGGAACTGTATACCATTTGACAACATGAATTCTCTTTCTATTCTTTTATGTTGTTTGGAAAACATTACTGTGTGAGATTCATTCTTTTCAAATCTTGATCTAGTAATCCTCTTTATTAAATTAAGTGTTTAAATTTTGGTTGTCATTGTTTATATTTTTGTTTTTACTTTCTCAATTTGGTTATAAAAGATCTAAACTGGTATCTAGAAATGAAAGTTATTGCACAGAAATGTTTATTTTTGCTGTATAATTTGTTGGCCATGTCTTGATGCTTTTCCGAACGCATGTTGCTTTTCATTCTTTGTTCTCGTTCTTTGTTGGTGATAAGAATGTTGTTGAGTATACTTATTTCATGCTGATTGTTGTATTTCCCTTTTTTTGTCTTTTTCCAGGTTACGCATAGCTTTTCTTCCAATGCTATTGCATCTTCACCAAAGCCAGCTTGACTTTCTTATCAACTTCTTTGGGGAAAGGAGCCCATCAGCTGGTCTTTCTTCTGATAATTATAAAAATTCAGGTGGTAATGTATTATCTGCATCAAAGAGTGACAATTATCAAGAACATACAGTTGATGAAGCACTGCTTCCTTTTTTCCAGGCAAGTGCTCAAATACCAATATTGTTTAGCAGTTGACACATGATTGCCATCTCCTTTATCTTCTTTCTTTTGAATTTTAATATCTGATTTTCGTGAGTCATATTGCTGATATTGTTTTATTCCAGATGTTTGACATATGGCCTATTCTTCTTCGAGTTGACTACAGTCCATGTCGTGTTGATCTGGCTGCACTTGGTGGCGGAAAGTATGTGGAACTTGTGAATCTGGTCCCCTGGAAGGTGAATACATCTTTTGTGCTGAGATTTATTAGGGTTTGTATATTACTTTACATCCCTGGAGTTGTAAGCATTACTAGTCTTTCATCTGTGAGCTAGTTCTGCTTTCTTTGTTATTATTTTGGCCTCACTTTGATTCTTTGTTTGATGGTCAACTGGTGATAGAAATAGTGTCAACTGGTGATAGAAATGGTGCCAAAGGTGATCAAATTTTTATATGGCTTTTGGGTTGGCGTTCACCTTGAGATCACTGATCATGCTATATGAGCCAGAGACCTTTTGCTATTCAATGAAAATTATGGTGCAGGATGATAGCAGCAGAACTAGAAATGTTGACAAAAAGGAAAAAGAATAGAGGGAGAGGTTATAGCAAAGGGAGGAAAGAAAGTAACTAAGAATTAGAGAAGAGTAGTAAAACAAAATCTTAATGGTTCGTGAATTCAGTATGCCCAAACTGAATGGTACATGTACTAGCTGAAGATGAAAATTACATGATCCTAAATCAAGAAGAAAACAATAAAAAGTCGTAATGGAAAATTATACCGATGCCTAAACTTGCACCTAAAGTCCTTAACCGGTGTGACCGCTAGTTAACATGAGTTATTATGCTTTTCTTGGGGATGGCAGATCTATTTAATCGTGTCACCAGATGTCCTGTGTTCTTATTGATTTAGCAAGTGTTGGGAAATCTGTTTATGTTCTTTATGAGGCCACTGGAGGGTTTGATTTCTGTATTTGCAGTTTGTGAAGAATCATATTGGTTTCTATTTCCCACTCTATTTTGGTCCTGTGAATAAAAATTATGGTAGTAGCTCCCTTTTTATTCGAAACAGATTCTTCTTGGTGTTCATGAATGAAAGGTGTAAATTATGTATTGCAAATTTCCATGCAGGGGGTTGAGCTACACCTCAAACGTGTTCATGCTGTTGGTGTCTATGGTTGGGGCAGTGTAGGTGAAACAATTATAGGGGAATGGCTGGAGGACATTTCTCAACATCAGGTTGTTGGCATCCAGCATTGCTATCAAGGAGACCTTTATTTATTCCTAAAAATATTTTGTTTATGGTTAAAGGATTTCATTTTTGGATTTGTAGATGCATAAAGTTTTGCGTGGTATTCCAACAATTCGGTCCATGGTTGCTGTTGGTGCTGGTGCAGCTAAGCTTGTATCTCTGCCAGTAGAGAGTTACAGAAAGGATAAGAGAGTAATTAAGGGAATGCAAAGAGGCAAGTGAAATGACATTGGTAATTTGTAGTGAGCTTTATCTTGCATCTTCTCTTGTTTCTGCTCATCCATTGCCTATCCGGGCTCTTAATATCTTTGTGGAGTCTGGTGGGGGGAATATACTGACCCAGACATGTGGACAAACATTGACGAATATGCCATCCACCCAGTTACGTTAGATTAGATTGATGATACTTATAGTCACTTTGCATCATTCATCTTCATATATTTGATGACAACCATGCACTTGATGTGTGTTCAAATTGTCTAGTATCTTTATATGTGATTTATATGGAAATACCTTGGTGTTCTTTTCAGGTACGATTGCTTTTCTCCGAAGTATATCACTTGAAGCTGTTGGATTGGGTGTACATTTGGCAGCTGGGGTCCATGACATTTTGCTCCAAGCCGAGTACATAGTCACAAAAGTTCCTCCTGTATCATGGCCTATAAATAACCAACCTCAGTCAAATGTGAGGTGCAGTCAGCCAAAGAATGCACAACAAGGAATTCAGCAGGTTAATATTTCTATAGTTGTTGCATAGAATTGTTTGTAATGTGTTGCAATTGATAATCTGTCTGTATGATTCTACATGTTGTATGAGAATGAAAAAAAAATTCTAAACAAAGTTTATTGAATACTTTTTCACCACAGGCATATGAGAGCGTTAGTGATGGCCTTGGGAAATCTGCTTCTGCTTTGGTTCAGACACCATTGAAAAAATACCAGCGTGGAGCCAGTGCAGGATCTGCCTTGGCAACTGCAATTCAGGCTGTGCCGGCAGCTGCTTTAGCTCCAGTTTCTGCTTGTGCAAGTGCAGCCCACTATACGCTACTGGGGCTCAGAAATAGGTAAGTTCCTTAATGTTCAACTACATATTTGTGTCCTGGTTTTATTTCTGCATTTCAGTGCTGTCGGGTTATAGTTTTCAGTGATCTTATATTTACTCTGTTGAGATGCTTGCAGCCTTGACCCTGAGCATAAGAAAGAGTCCATGGAGAAATATCTGGGTCCTACCAAGCCACGTGATTGGGATTGATTTATTTGTATAGAAAGCTTCATAACACGCCTCGTTGAAGATTGAACTCTTCATTTCCAATCGGAAGAAAAAGGATCATCTAGAGTTGTCTTCCCAATCATGATTGCTCTCTCTATAATGTGAGTTGAATTTCTTCTAGAACTTGCTTTATTATAGATTCTTGTATGAAACAGTATAAACATGTTCTTTAATCTATTAAAACTATCGGTCTTCTCTTCCTAAAGCATGATAAATTATGTCCTTTTTCTTCGGGTTGGCAACATTTAATCCTAATAGAAAGTATTTGGGTTGCAGATGTACAGTTGATGGAACCATCAAAACAGATTCTTTCTGCCACTCTGGAGCAAACCTGAAATGGTAATCTTGTATATTTTGTGAATGTTGATTGGTAAATACAAGATTTTCGCCACAGAGGCAATTGTAAATTATTATTTATAGTCAACCAATTTGGTGCATAGGTCGTAACAGAAGAATATCCAAATTTGTTTAGACCTGTTTCAATGTATATAATTTTTACTGCTTGTATATAATAGTTAATTTAATTCTTGAAGATTAGCAAGGTCTTGGAAATGTAATTATCCTTTCTGGATTTCCAGATGATTGATATGCCTAATAAAACTTGGGAAACAAGAAGAAACACATTTCTATTCCTTTTTGTCTCAAGTATTCTATACTACCACCTCAGAAATGTAATTTCTCGTAATATATATATATAATAGTCTGGAGTTACCTGAGAATCTAAGACAGGTTGCCCTTGGAATGTGAAAGTGATTATATAACAAAATTTTGCTTGGTTTAAACCACAGGGTAGAAATTTGTCAAGTGGTAGAAGGATTTGTTTTTTCTATAAATAATATTTCAGATTCATATTCTTAAGGATACGAGTGAGTGAGTACTTGAATATTGAGAAAGGAACAAGCACAGGAACCTGTTTACAGAAATGTGGGCAGTGTCAGCAAGAAACATATTTTGTCAATTATATGAAAACTGAAACAGCACTGCCATGCAAATTACAAGAGATCGAATCAATTTGTTGAATAAACGTTGCTTTGCCTACTCGAGCTGTTCTAATTGCTAGAAAAATCTTTTGTTAAATTTAGGAGAATAGCACAAGTGAATGATAAAGTAAATTACATTAATCAAATCTGCCTCAAATTGAATATTTGTACATAAGATGAGCCAAATACTAACTTCCTTTGGTGGAAAAGGAAGGATTTTAGTGGGATAATCATAATTCAGTGAAGGCAATGGATTAATTCAAGCTCAAAATAAACACAATCCCACTATTTCCCTTTCCTCTATAACTACCATTACACTCCACCGTCTCTGCAACTTAGGCCTCCGTCATATGACATTTCCTGCAAAATAATAACAGATTATATGTTCAAGTCAGAAGCTAGACACTACCAGTAACATCTACAAACTTCTACTGTTGTAACTTCACTTGTACTTTGCCAAGCAATAAAGATGACAGAAAGGAACAAACTTTTTACTCGCCTGTGTTTTTCTAGTTGTCAGTCCCATCTCATGAACAAAACTGGACCTCTTGTCCTCTACAACTCTTTCCAAAACACCATTATTCCTATCAATTCTTTTGGGAATAACCTGACTTCTTCTAAATCCCAGCCTCTCCTTCCACCAACCTGAGTTCCTTGGCAATCTTGGCAATGAATCTTCGAACTCGTCATCAATTAGCAATTCCTCCCTCAAAGTCATTTTTGGACTGCAGTTATCTTTCAATGGCAACATCACACCCTCAGAGAAGATCTCATCTGCAGGGATCATGGTATTGTTTCTGAAAGAGAATTCAAAGTCCCCAGAAACTGGTGCTTCTCTATAGCTATTGTCGTACTTGGTAGCTTGTTGGTTTTCTACAAAATCATTAGAGAAAGAGATTCTTGGGTCCATAGAGGATGTGCTAAAGATTTGCTGCTCGCTGTTGAACATATTAAGCATGCACTAAACACTACTATATACGATCTCTTTTAAGTTCTTCTCCACGCATTGCTATGAGCCACATGCAGATGTTTAGATTTGTAAAGGGTTGAGTTTGTTTTATTTGTTTGTTTAGCAGGCATCTCATGTTACTTAGATTTGTCACTTTGTGATTAAAGATGAGGATAATGCCCTTAGTATGACACCCTATTTTACTAATCCGTGAAAGCAGCATTTTTAATATTTATAAACGCCTTCTATTATTGACCCTATCCTTGTTTTAGCATAGTTTTAAGCAAGAGATTCTTTACAAACAGATGAGGCCATACTCAACCTAATATTCTGCTTGATTGTGGGTAGAACATGCCAATGTAATTTAAAAGAAAAAGGGTTCACCATACCATTTGACAGTTAACTACAGAAGTTCCGAGACCAACACCAGTTATACTTCCAAAACATTGCGAGTTCGCAGTCATTCTGCCAAAGAACTCAATGCCAACAATCAACATTCGCTTTCAAGGCTCAAACCACTTGGATACATTATAACTTTTTCACATAGTAACGAATTAATAGTCAATGAATTCCCATTACTTAGATGATGATTGAGCTTTTGCTGTTATAAAGGTAAGTTCTTTCTGCAAAATTTTGAGTGTCATGCAAATTTCTCAAAACTCATTGTACACATTGAAATTATTACCTTTGGCATATCTTTTGATTTCCTTGCTGTATATTTTAACATAAGGGAGCTACCTTCACATAAGTACTAATACAATGCCCATGTGAGCTTGAGCTGGTTTTGGGACTGTTAATCTAAGAACTAAAGAAATCTAGTCCTCGCAACTCTTACAGGCAACAAAAGCTAAGTTATTCCCTTAGTTTGACTAGCGGTACCATGTGAGCACTAATGAATGTCTCTTTAAACTGAGCTGTTGACGTTCACATGGTTAATCCTCATCCAAATTCACCAATGGTTTACTGCCAACTGGTTGCTAGAATTAAAAATTCCCAAAACAAAGGACTTTTGCCTTATGGGTTAGCCTAGGAAAAACATAATTCTAAGGAAGCTGTCTCGTAATTGGTCTCTGATCTTGTTGACAAAGTTTGTCTTTTGCGTTCAGATTAATCTAGCTATATTCTGCCTACAGTTTGTGTTCATCTACCAGCAGCTTTTACAGTGTCAGATCGTGTACATAAATTTCTCAAACATAGTTAGGTTCCTTGTATGAGGCCCAGAATTGGTTTACTCATCTCTCAACATACTATGATAAAATAGGTATTAATGGGGTGATCATCAGCCAGCTTCTGTATGTGGGATGGC
>JANIMX020000558.1:5316200-5326778 GCA_024582655.2 Erythroxylum kunthianum
AGGTACTATCAACGTTTTTTTATTGGGAGGGGCCCATCAACATTTTTTTACTTTTTTCATTAAAAAGGTTGTCAAATATTTATACATCCACGTGTAACTAATATTTTACTTTTTAAAATCAAAGTACCCAAAAATCCTATACCAAAAGTACCCTAAAATATTTATACATCCACATGTAAACTATTATTTTTATTCTTTAATTACGCTTTTGTTTTAATTTCTTTCTCATCTTCATATATTATTTGTTGCATTCTATTTTTTTTTCTAAAAAGTTAAACTATTACAAAATTATCTCAACTTATTGTGATGAATTTTTTGCTCGTTTATTACTTGTAAGGATTTAAATATAGTTGTTTATAACGTTATGACGAGTAAAATAAAATACGAATCAGGAAGCTCGAAGAGGAAGAAAAAAAAAGACAAGATAAACTCACAGGATCTATGAATAAGTATGTAAAACCAACAAAAATAATGTCAAATTTATGTGATAATACAACTACTGATGAAAGTTTGAATGAGAGAATCGTTATCAGACAAGTTAACCAAACTAATTGAAGTATTGGAGTGTATCAAAATTTTGCATCTTGCTTTACCTAATTGTTGGGCTGCTTATAGGATTATATTGACTATACTAGTTACAGTGGCTTCTGCAAAGAAAAGTTTCTCCAAGTTAAAGTTGATAAAAAACTACCTCTGATCAACTATGTTAAAAGAGAGATTAAATAATTTGGCTATGTTGTCTATTGAAGAAAAAATATTGCAGCTAAGCTTGATCACAATGATTTAATTGAAAACTTCGTGTACGTTCTTCTTAAATTTATTTTAGTATTATTTTGTTTTATTTTTATGATGACTTAGTTTATCATTATATATTATAATTTTACTCTTATTAGTAAAAAAAATGTAAGTTGAAGTTAATTTATTAAATTTTGATAATCTTATATTTAAATTTAAGTATCAATTATTATATATTAGTTTAGATTGATTGAATTTAATAAATTTTAGATTTTATTAGAACAATATTTATATATAAATATAAAAGTTGAAGACCTCATTTTCTGGACTCGTTTAAGGCTTCTAAAATGTTAGAGACGGACTTGTTCAGTAATTAATTTCATAACAACGAAAGGAAGTAGACATCGTTCGATCCATTGTTCTCGTGATCCTGATGGTCGTTAATTTGAATGATTAGATGAAGGGCGTGTTTACTTACAGAAAACAGTTTTCTGTTTTCATTTTCCAATTTTCATTGAAAATTTTAAAAAACGTGTTCATTTGCTAATATCAAAAAGTTATTTTTATTTTTCAAAACTAAAAAATGTGTTCATTTATTATTTTTTAAAAACGTATTTATTGTTGTTTTTGAAAAACATATTTTCAGTTTTGAAAACTACAATTTTTTTAACAAAGAATTTTTTTGAAAACAACCTAGACTTGTTTTCCAAATTTCTTTTAAAATTTGAAAACTAGAAAAATAGTTTTCATTTGAAAATTTTATAAAAAAGTCTAATATGAACACAAACTTCTATTTTATATTTTTATTAAAAAAAAATCTTGAAAACAACCTCTGTTTTTTGTAAGTGAACACGGCCTAGCCATCTGAAATTTCTTGTTCCATAGTCTCATGCAACCGTAATCAAGGCTTAAGAAAGGCAGAAGCATACTGCAGTCAGAATAACTCCTAATAGGTTGGACCATAATCTACAAATAGAGACAAGAAGGTGTCGTGTCAAACTGAGTTAATAACGGGTGAATCTTGTTACATTCAACAATTGCACCTAATTTAACTTGAACCAAAATGAGCCTATAAATCTTGTAGTTGCTATCAGGTCGAGAAAAAAAAACCGATTCTATAGAATCCATTTCACACATTCTCCATTTTCAAATAATTCCAATTAGTGTTTCAGGAAGAATCTCTCAACTAAGTAATTTTACAAGGACCTTGTACTATATGTACATAAAAAAAGACTGGCAAAAGATTATGCTCTCTCTTTATATCTATACTACAAAAAAATCAGCAAAAAATAACAATAGCATCAAAATTCATCTGACAGGTAATAGCCAACAAATTAGGGTGAAAACCTACAAGTCATTCTATAGCCTGAAAGCCACCAGTGAAAATATAAAGGTTGAAACAAAATC
The DNA here is from genome assembly GCA_024582655.2 of Erythroxylum kunthianum. Lineage (NCBI taxonomy): Eukaryota > Viridiplantae > Streptophyta > Magnoliopsida > Malpighiales > Erythroxylaceae > Erythroxylum > Erythroxylum kunthianum. Next base: position 5,318,343 of record JANIMX020000558.1, read on the forward strand.
TTTCACCTAATCATCATCTTCAGAATCTGCAGTAGAAATATACTGAAATAAATTAAGACTTGCAATAAAATGGGATGCAAATTAAGATAATAAAGGCAATGTGACGAGACAAAAAGTAATGTTACTATCCATGATCCATCATCCGGTAGTTCCATGAGATGGAGTTCAAGATTGTTCAAGGACATGCCAGATGCTTCTCAGATAAAGGTAGGAAATAAAGGGCCAAGAACAAGAAGACAAGTAAAGCACATTCTTGATGGTAGAAGGGGAAAAACTAGGTATAGCCATCAAAGTCCAGTGACTTGTTTCAAATACATAAACTATTTGCTTTAGGTTGTGACTTGGCACATAAGGAGAGGGGAACAACAGAAACTTTCACCTCAAGTTCTAAAGGTGACCTTAGTACCACGAGGTTACAACCTCCAGTGGTTGTAAATTGTATTATGTTTCTTTCTTTTTTTTCAAGCAACCTATGGGACTTGGCACATGAGAAAAGTAAGAAATACAATATGACAATACCGATGACCTTAGGCTCACAAGGCTACTACGTCCAGTAGTTGTAAATTGTGCGATTCTTTTAATAAGCAATTGAAACATACCAGATCTTATATCTTCTCCCACTTGTCCTCTATTTCTCAGTTGTCTCATTATCATTGAGCATATGAGAACCCACCAGTAAATGTGGAACACAAGCAACATCAGCAGCATTGTATTAAAGACGTAGTACGCTGATATATCACACGTCTTTCTTAAATCCAAGACGTCCAAAGAATCAATACTGAAAAGCCAGCCACATGTGAGCATAAGTTAACCAAAGCCATCATAAGGCAAACACAAAAAGATTAAATGATGTATTGAAAACAAACCTTGAAGATTTTATAACCCAAAATGGGAAAAATATTAGTCGCAATATTATCCATGAGATGGCAAACACTCCAAAGCACATGCTTGCTCCAAGCTCATTCCCAGAATATTTAAAAACTTTAGCGGCTTCTAGGAACACATCACTTGCATCATGCAGGGCAAGTACAATGGACCCTATCCGGAAAAATCTGCAGTTGGAAACAAATATACATCCAACGAGATTTGTAATGTCACCCTGTAATTCTTAAAAGCGACTCTATCATGTAAGGTAGCTAAAATAGGGCAAGATTGCAGCGTTCTCAAGATCCCTATTTTTACAAGACAAGACTTCTCAGACATGTTTTTCCATCTCAATCTAAATATGGTGGTCTACAAACTGTAGAAATATTTAATGTCTTGAAGGAAAAAAGAAAGAAAGAGAAGAAGCAACATCGAGCAAATGATTATGGATGGCATGATCGAGCTCAGCTGCAAGAGCAAGCCATTGTTGTGCAGACAGTTCTCTGTCCCTTACAACTGAGGATAACTAAATGCAACTTCTACAGACATGATATATTTAGGGTGATGTTTGTTTCTTGTCTGATATTTTTTTTTTGTTGATAATTCTTACATCACAAATGTGGCTTTATTTGTGATCCTAGCATACTGTGCTGCCTCACACATTATCTCCTCATCGTCCTTAGGGTGTTAAGTAGATGCTGATTTTGACACCAATTCACATTTGAGATAAAGACAAAATCAAGTTTCTCAGTTGGCTGATGCTCATGTAATTTCGAGAGAGTTGGCGAGGGGAATATGTTAGTGTTTGTGCCACTTGGATGTTTAACGTCATTTGCATGCCATGAATTTCAACAGCCTCTCGCATCAAATTTGAGTGTCTTTCCCAATCAGTAAATATTCAAAGGTTTCTTTCTCTTAAGTGATGAAAACATGAAATAGATCTTGACTCATGTAAAGAAGTTGAGGAAAATTATGACTATATGCATGTAATGCCCCTAAGAATTGGAGTACTGTATCACAGTTGAGGTTTACCGTGCAATATATGAGTAACTGATCAAGATAACTGTTATGACATGATGAGACATCATCACTGAAAAATCCTTCCTTCTCGTTTCCCATGTAAGGAGAGCAGCAATACTGTAAGTGTAAAAACCACATTGGCACATATAGAAAAGCTTTAAAGGGAGCCTGAAAATGAAAATGTGATTCACGTCAGTACAAAGTAAATAAGATCCCCAGAGAAGCCTTTTCTGAAGTATGTATTGATAATAGAACAGCCTCTTATGCCAACTTATCTAGGAAAATGTATCTACTGTTGTCATGATAATAATTATAGAACAAACAACTATACGTTCTAAATATACGTATTGTACTATATGAAATACTCACTTCAGTTCTTGCTCTGGCCATCCTTTGAAGTATTCTCCGATGTCTTTCAACCATGGTTCATTGTAGGTGATGTTTAAAATCCAAGCTTCTACAGTGCCATAGTACACTAGCTTCCACATTGATTCTGAGCATTTTACAATGGCTGCTTTTGATGTCTCGTCAATCCGTGACTTAATGGCTTTACTGTTTGAAAACCATATCGCTAGCCTCTGAACAAGTGTGAGGTTTATCACAAATATTTCAATAAAAGAGCAAGTGGTGATATATATATATATATATATAGACACACACACACACACATATATATTATTTATATATATCCTTTCCCTATCTATTACCAAACAATGAAACAAGACAGTTGCAAAATAGTTCAATCTCATATATTAATAAGTTTTTAAGTAGTCACAAAGCTACAGTCCTTTGGTTTTAAAATAAGAAAACAAAAAAACTCAAACTAGTCACATTTATTATTTTTGGGTTCTAATTAAGCAAAAGTGGGTTTTTTGTTATCATTTCTATTTGAACTTCCCGTTCAAGAAAGATGCATGTCCAACAGTTGATTAAAACATAAGCTCAGGCCAAAACTTCCACACCTCTCTGTCTCCGATCTCAAAAGGCCTAAACTAAACTACATTTAAAGGCCTAAACTAAAGAAGTAAAAAAAAAAAGTTATCCAATTAGCAACAGGTTCCATGAACAATTCATCACATAATCAAATTCTGAATCACAAAAATAACAAAATGCATAACGTTTAACTAAAGAAAATTTCATCTCATAATTCAAAAGTCAAACAACCAGAGATTCATCTTCAAGCCTTATCTCTCCATTTCCATTCCAGTTAATTAGCTACATACCTTCAACTGAAGCAACACTCCCTTCACTCACCCAAATAACTCACTGCACGCAACAGCTAATTCAAAACTCTGCAAAAAGAACAGCAGTAAAGAAAACAGCGAGAAACCATACCCTGAAGATGAATCGGTCCAGTAAAAACCTCGAAGCAACGAGCCCGAAAGCGAAGTAAAACGCGACAAGGAAATGCGACAAGTGCACTGAGCCACTGGACATCGAGTCCATGCGAGAGACTTTCACTGCAGCCAAAAATGAAAGCTTGGAGACTTGTAGAGCATCAATCAGCTGATCAACAAATCAGCGGCGGCGACTCCTCTGACTCCACTCTCCGAAGAAAACGGCATTCAGTTCATTTCGAGCCAACGGAGATCTGAAATTTGACCAGTTTGACTGGAATGTTAGTGTAAGAAAACGGAAAGCTAAAGTAGTTTTGTTTACGCGGTTAAGTAGGAGAGATGCCGTATCATGTGCTCTGTACAATTGGGGTAATACTATGTTGTACGTAGGTTACTGTACACATGGCGCATTCGCCGTTGGATTCGATGCGCGGTGAAGTAGTGAGTTGATCGTGCTTCGTTGGTGGGGTCCACATTAACTATCTCATCCTGAATCTTGGGAACTTGGATGTACTGATTATGTTGGGTTCAGGACACGTAATCAGTTGGGGTTGGGACACGTGGAATTTGTATTGATTTTTGTTTAATAAGAATGAAAATAGAAAAAAAGTTAAAGAAGTGTGGTTTTGGAAATTGGAATGACATGGCATAATCGTTAATAATTGGGTTTTTAAGGTTTAACAAGTAAATGAAAGATGGAATAATAAAATAAACAACGCAGACTTTTGAGTACCAACCAAAGATAATAAAGATTCGCTAATCGTCTACTTCCTCTTCCCTCTCCCTGGGAACAGCTCCAAAGTGTTTTATTAAAATGTCAACAACTAGAGGCACCAAGTCCTTGCAAGGAACACCCTTCTTATACACATCACCCAGGTGTGAGTCGCTCCCAATTCTTCCTCCTAAGAACACATCTGCTCCTTCCACAACCTTGCCATTTTCATCTCTTGTCATGCACCCCATGAACCCAATGTCTGCTACCTGCACTTGCCCACAGGTATTAGGACAGCCTGTCCAGTGCATTCTCACCCCTCGCTTCACCGATACCAGCCTCTGCACTTCCTCGGTCACCTTCAAGGCCCTACCCTTCGTTTCTATTATTGCTTGACCGCAGAACTGGTTGCCAGTGCATGCCACCAAGTCTTTCATCAGAATAGGTGGCTCCGGTGAGAATCTGCCTTTAAGCAATGGCTCTGTAAGTAGTGCTTCCACCTTTGCATTTTCAATGTTGGGAATTATGATGTTCTGCTCCACAGTTAGCCTGAGCTCACCAGAGCCGTATCTGTCAGCTAAACGACCTAACTCTTCCATGTCCTCTGCTTGGACACGACCAACAGGAATGTGAAGACCTACGTAGCTAAAACCCTCTTGCTTCTGAGGATGCACACCCAAGTGGTCCCTCCTTTCCCATTGCTTTTCAACCAAATCTTCAGAAGAGCCTCTCTCCAACTCTTGATGTGGCATCCTTTTCACAACCTCTGATCTGAAACCTTCTATGCCCTTAAAATTATATTATACAACAAATCGCAAATCAGGAACTCAAATTGTTCAAAACATAAATGAAGAACATATCTATGACAGGTAAATCCAAACCAAATTGAATGTTTCGATGTTCCAGTGTCCTATTTCACATCAAAAACAGGAATGATCACTTACAAGTTCATCGATCAACCACATCATCCTAGTCTTCTGCCTATTCCCTCTGGTTCCCAGATCTCTGTAGGCCTCAAGTATTGCCTTGCAAATTGGGATCACATCATCTGCTGAGACCCATGCATCAAGAGGAACTGCCTCAGCACACCTCTTGGGACTAAAGAACCCTCCCACCAGTAAATTGAATCCAAATCTTCCATCCTTCATGGCAGGCATGTAAGCGAGATCATTAATGTGAGGATGCTCGTATAGATCGTGGGAACCCACAACACACACATTCCACTTCCTAGGTCTGCAAATATCAAATCAATGGTTAAAGTACTTGAAAACAAATCTCCACTATGATTAAAATTTCATCTTTTCTTCCCTCTTCAAGAAAATTAAACCAGCTGACATCCAGTGTGATATCAATTACAGTATCAATATCTGGACCTACAATCTCCATGTATTCACATTCAAATCTCAACTTTTTAAATTTCTATCCAACTCTGCCAGTGGCAAGTTCTTATGGGGATTGAAACCATAATCTCTGACACAGATATACAATCAAGTAGACAATAATAATTTGCCTGTTCTGAAAGTGTTATGTAGGAAGGTTACCAATAAACTTACAAGTTAGTAATCGTAGGATTGCCGCAAGAGTTGGCAGTGATAAATTGGGATAACAAGTTGGTGTATGGCCGTGTATCAACTATCTCATATGGGTCGATTCCAGCAAGAGGATTTCCGACCGGGTTTCTCACATTGTCCATCCCACTCTGCAGGCTTGTCAATCCAACTTGAGCAAGACCCTCAAGTATTTCTGGTACATCAGGTAGAACAACCCCACGTATTTGCCAGTTTTGCCTGGTAGTCACATCTGCACAGCCATCCTTTCCGTATTTCTTAATAACACTAGCTAAATATCGGGTGTGAGCACTGGTTGTTACTCCATTTGGTAGCTTCAGTCTCATCATAAATCTACCATCTGATCATGCAACATTAAATAAAGTACAACAAGAACAAATTAGTGTAAATTCCTTAATTCCATACACATCTGATTAGAACTTCACTGCCAATCCGTTAAAATATCACAACTAAATGCTGTGATTACGTTCGACCTGATGGATTTTAGCTACTCAAGTGAACTTGCTACTTAGATTCATTTGAGTTCGAGACAGAAATTAGAATGTACATTAAACATTTTGTTCAAATTCTTCTCCTTTTGAGAAAAAGTGCTTAAAGAAAACGAGCAGAAAAGGGAAAAGCTCAATCAATTGTTATCGGTAAAAACTTACAGTGATGTTTTCTTCTGTGAAAGAGTCCAAGCCACTTGAGCCGAACATCAATATCATCCTTGGTAACCTTACTTTTATCAATCTCCTCCATTGACAACTTAGCTAATTCCTCGATCCCATTTTCCATGAAAAGCATCATTGGTTCCTTCTCTAACTTCACCTTCTCTTGAGGATTGATACCCTGTCTAAACTTCTCCTTCAAAACCCAATAACCATCTCTCTCCTCAACTCTCGGCTCCAACCTCCCTGCTTCTACCTCTTCCTTCATCGGAGCCACAGTTTGACCAGCAAACAGTCTTGTATTTGGCCTTGAAGAAGACGAAGATTGCAACAATGAAGGTGAAAGAAACCGAACAGAAAGAGACGACATGGTGATGGACAGTGGAAGTGATAAAGATCACAATTTGGAAACTCAGGAAAGGAGCAACCTTTGAAGCTGACAGACAAAAGGGTGATGAGAAAGAGCGTGGAGAAGGCATTTTATTGGACCGTAGGAGAAGAAGACAGGGTTTTCTTTGGATTTCTGGAAGAGGCTTTTGGGATGTGTCAAGGGTCGTCATATTGAACTTCTGTGCTTGGAAGTGACTGATTGATTAGGCTCTCATTACAACTTTCAGTTTGTCTGTTGGATGTTTGTTTAGTAAATCAACCGGATTTGGCAGTAAAAGGTGATTGGGCATAACATATTTACACTGTTGAAAGTGCTGCAAAATTCATTTTTGGATCTTAATACGCAATCAGAACAGAACCAAGAATAATATTTTATGTTTGTTCATTAAAGGAAAAATTTTGGATATTCTTTGCTATATACCAGCAATACTTGAGAGTATCTTGGTATAAAAAAAACAACCTTTTTCCTATTTTACACAAAGGATAACATGAAATGCTACTTGGAACACGCATCTCAAAGTGGAAATGAGGAGCTTAAGTTGACTTGACCCTTTAAAGAAGCCAACAGGCAGAGGCTGAAACCACCGCCACAGCACACAAAATGAGCTTCAAAACATGTGGCTTGTAGCTTTCAGGACCATGGTTTTGACCCATTACTTGCTCGATGAGTCGTTTCGGTTTTTATTTCTTCTCAAATTCACTCTTTCGCTTCCTTATATCAATTTGGTTATTTCATTGTCCCAAGGTTCCGATATTTACTCTCTTCCTTACATTGTTTCTTGTTGTTTTTAGTTTACTTTAGTCCCAGAAATATAATCATCCCAAGAATGTGTATGAAACTTCACATTAAAATAATAACTAAGTTTGGATCTTGGCAGGAACATGCAGTGTCAGATTATTATTATTATTATTTCGTCTCATCTCAAAGATATTCAACGACTTCCATAAGTCTAGTGAAAAGATGAGTTGTTAGGACAGAAGAGGTGAGAAGCTTAGAAGGTTTGACCAAACTTGTCATTTACTGTTTACTTGGAACAGATAAACCCTCCTCAGCCAATTGTTACACATAAATACAATTAAGATTGATGATAGAAGAAGAGTATCATCTAGGGGGGGTGTGGAATCAAAATACTTTACTTGATAGACAATAATATTAAATGTAATCCTTACCAAAAGTATACCTTAAACATTAATTCTTTACTTTCAGATATCACATCTACCTCTGTTGCCACTTGCACTTGCAATAGGATAGGAAGCTTAGGTTGAGCCATGGCCGTGAAGATGGTAATTTACATGCTGATTTCTGCAATCAACTCTGATTGATAGCTTAACAACGCATTCCTAATTTGTTAATACTGCTGATCTTCAAGCCATCATCAACAAAATACACTCTACCTTCATTCCAGTAAAATACCAAGAAAACAAGCATTCATTCATTAAGTGGCTCATGGTGTATCGGAATATTTCAATTTACATACATGAATTGTCGTCTATCTACCCTACTTCCAAAATTAGCTGAGAACTTCAACAACCCTATTCTTCCATCCATCCATCCATCAAAGAGAAAGTCGTCTGAATAGGCTTAAACTAGCAATAACACTAAGGCAAATGAACTCTGTCAAGTATCCAAATCTAAAACACAAAGAACCAGCAGTTCACCCCCTCCGTCTAACTTTTGCAGAACATGTTGAAATGGAGATTCCAATCACAAGAAGGATGGTTTTAGACAAATATCACTTCTAACTTGGCGCATGGGTTGATTTCCACATGATTCTTCAAATCAAAATCAGTGAAGTTATAAGTATATAATGCTTGCCTCTGTGTCATTCCTACAGGGTATATCCTGTAGACTTTAAATTTATCTCCTCCTCTTATGGTTTCAGGTCTTTCCTCCT
>JANIMX020000558.1:5326878-5339917 GCA_024582655.2 Erythroxylum kunthianum
GGGTATATCCTGTAGACTTTAAATTTATCTCCTCCTCTTATGGTTTCATGTCTTTCCTCCTTCCAAATTGGTATGTGTTTCATGGACTTGAACTTGTTAAGCACTTCATGCTTTAGCGCTTTGACTGTAAGATTCCCAGACCTGCATTTCACAATTCATCAACGTTTCAATGAAAAAGAGGTAGAAGAAGCACTCAAGTTTCAGCTTTCACGTGCAGCCTGAAGTGAGTTCATGAACCATAACCGCTTACATACAAAACCAACTTGTAATGGAACAGAAGTAGAGGGGGAAAAAAAGAATCTAAATATTAAAGACTTAATATTTGAAACCAAATTACACAAGGTGTAACAAGAATCACCACATTTTAAAATCTGACAACTTTTGGCAGCAAAAGAGCATTTGCAGCATCAAATAAGATTACCTCAAAAAAATGGACTCCATTTCAAACCTCCCTCTTTCTCGTACATACAAATGAAACACAGTCTCTAAGCCTCTGGTGCATTTGCAGGGCCGTTTCTTAAACCCTGGGCTACTTTCTTCTTTTTGTCGAATAATAGTTGCCAAGTGAATGCAAAGCCGACATGATGAATGTACTGCTGCCATATCCACAAGTGTCTTGAAAGAATCGGACGGACCCTCGTACTTCCATCTTGTTAATAGATGCAAGGGAACTATCAGCATTCAAAAATAAATATGACAGAAATCACACGTACAGGAGTATAACTTTACAAGAGATGGAATCCTACCTTAAGGATTGGTTATAGACCTCAGGATTTCCTGCAAGGTGATTCATGGTCTTTGCAACTGACTCAACATCTTCTACATTTTTAATATGTAAAATTGACCCAGGTGCAGGAGCAAATTCTTGGATGTTAGGAGCTCCAACTACCACAGGAATGGTTCCTGCAGAAAGAAATTTAATTTACGCCACCATCATAAGCACATCATTCAAAAAGTTTCCCCAAATTGTCAACTAAGATAATAACAGATAAGCATCTATAACTCTTCCTCCTATCTTCTTACTCAGTAGATTACCAATCATTTATAACAATCTCATAAGCTGAAAAGATTGCCAGATGCTTCATATCTCAAGAAAAGAACATAATCCACATGTAACAACTAGAAGCGACACATAGCAGAGAACATAGATCCAATACCAGCAACAAGAGATTGGAAGAACTTTTCAGTGACATAGTCCTCTTCATTTGAATTCTCAAAAGCCAAACTAAATTTATAGCGCTTCAGAGTTTCTACTTTGTCCACTGCAAAAAAAGTGAAAGATCACAAGTTATGACTCATAAATTGTAGTAAAGAACAGTGAAATACCTGCTAATGCAATCAAATCCAGAAACAAATTCCTAACTTTAGTCCATCTCTTAGCATGTATGATTCATTGGTAAGAGATCCCAAAGTACTGGAAATCAAATGATCCCTGAATCTCCAACTTCTCTCTTTTTTTTTCTCTTTTTTTTGGGTACAGCAACAGGCAATATTCTGTTTCTTTAATCCTAAAGCACTCCTTAAACTATAAAGCCACAGAAGTTCACAACATACTCCACCTGGAAACTTTAACAGCCGTGCATTTAGACTTTTACAACCTTAGACATATCCATAGGGATGGTTAATTTCTTCAATAGAATTTATATTTATTTCGAGTTGTTAGCAATATCAGTGGTCGAACAAGAGGTGAGTGCAACATTTTCCAATTAATCCAACATCAGCAGAATTAGAATCATTGGAAATTGCAATACTACTTTCACTAAAAATGTATTAGTTAACTGTTTGTAGATTTCTCCATATTATGAGTAACAACTTTTTAGCCTCATCTGCACAATAATCCACCTCAAGTACAACAACTTCAAGGCAAGAGAAACCATTTGATAACCAAGTGTTCAGTAGGCCCATCATCTATAGCCAAAAGTGAAAGTTGATGCTTGAATCACATCTTATGACAACTTATGAACTACAATGGAACAATGTCATGACAAAAAACAATAATTTTACACGTGAAATATGTCAAAATGCATTGGCAATTTCACCTCTTCCATCACGGTTACGGTGGCAAGCACCATAAGAATCAATTTTGATGTTCAATCTTTCAAGTGCATCAAGAACCTGCAGGCGGAAGTTACGAGCACCACAGTTGGAAATAAAAGCTGCTGCAAGGGCTTTCTCAGTCTTGGGTTGCACTGGTGCCATGATATCATACTCAGCCCAGGAAAAGTATCCCACCGGCACATCTGATGAGAGACTGGTTGTCATTACGATATCATATCCCTTCCTAATTCATAAGAACGCAACAACAAAAAATCAGTCCTCTTAATTTTCATAAAGCTAATAGATTAAAGAACAAAAAGATTTAGCTCCATAAGTAGCTCAAACTGGTAATATATGAAACTTTAGGAGAATGCAAACAGTTGTGTTTTATTTAAATGTACCAGACATTATATTCAAATTGGGTACAGTTGAAGCAAGGCATTCCAATTCTTTCTTCAGTTTGAAGCGGCAACTCATTTGCAATTGACCACATTTCCCATTACTAGTTGAGGCTAGCAATTGATTACTGTTAAGACCAGCTCAATCCTTAACCTTTGTATTCAAGTCATGAATTCCGGCTTTTCAGTTGAAAGAAGTAGCAACATGGCATAGATAGTTCAGTACAATCCCTTTCACATTCCTCAACCATATTAGTAAAGTCCAGCTCTCTACTTGATTAACAAATAGAACTAATCTTGTTAGAAGATATAAACTATATCTTTCTTTTTCTCAAGGTAGACCTTAGAAACCGAAAAGAAATGCAAGTGGACAAATGATTCACCTCAATACAGCGATAAAAATTGCAGCGTGAACTTTAAAAAAATTCAAAAACAACTTGGGAGGTTTGATTATTATTTCCTGAGAGTTCTTAATGGTATATTTTTATTAATGTGATAGCTATATAAGATTGTGCTTACCCACCCTCGTGCCATGTCAATATTGTTCTCTGAATAGTACTGAGCTGATTCCATCGACCGGTGCACCGTCATAGTCCCAGATTGCTGAGGTGATCCAAATGCAGCATCAGGATTTCCACTGGAACCAAATCCAAATTGACATCCCACATTACAAGTCTTCCACTCCTGCAACGAAGAGAATCACATGTGAACTATGGAAAATATTGTGAACCTCATAGCAAAAGTTTGATATTCAATCTCAAAATAGTTAATTTTAGAAATCAAACTCGGAAAAAATCTTAAGAGATACAACAGAGTAATGCATCAAAACACATATGCTTTAGTAAGACAGCAGGTCCAACAAGCTAAGCAGTATCTATTCATGGTTGCCTCGCACTTCCAAGCAATTGAAGTTAAAGTTTTACTGAGTAGCCTATATTTTTCAACGTGGAGCATGGTTCTCAACCTGAGCCTACAAGCCTTGTTTCAGCGTACAAGTGGTACCAATATATTTCACTAAAACCCCAATCCCTTTATTTAAAATTAATGGTCAATGTGTATTTAGTATTTCTGTTATTCTTGGACAAAGACTACACAAGTTCAGGGAGAGAGATTTTAACAGAGTCGACTGAAGAAATTTTCAGTTAACTAAGTGCCATCACCGTCAGTTCAACGTCATAAATTTTGAACATTTCGAACTCCCACCTATCAATAAGTACATAAATATTACTCATAACTCGGTTTAATCAATTCCATGGAAATATCACATTTCTGTATTGTATAAATTTAAGTAACACCGAGCATTTTGTCTCCAAATCTTGTTAGAGACGGCTACATAATCCTCTTCTCCACCGATCAAAACTATATTCGATTAGAAAACGATGGTCAACTTGGATGAATAAAGAAGAAAAACTAAACCATGCTCTACACATGATCTCATAATCAAGACTGAAAATTTAACCTTCTATAAGTGAAGCTATTCACTCGTTCAATACACAATAATTCAACAAGAACACCCACGGATCAACAACTAGCAACAGTTAACATATAGTCGATCAAGGTCAAACTTTTCACATTCATCAAGGGAAGATTAAAACAAAAGAATTGAATTGAAACAGACCTTCTCGGCGCCAACGACCGAGATAGGATCTTTACCAAAGTCCCTGGAATAAACAACAGCATCTTCTCTCTCCAACCATTCCTCGCAGCTCTCTGTTTCCAAATTTTCCTGCGTGTCGTGAACCCGTTCAAATCTAGCTCCCAAATCCTCACTCCCCACGCCCCAATCACGCGACGGAAGCGATCTATCAAACCAACAATCAGCCCATGAATCAACTAAGGTTGCATTTTTAGCCATATCAAGACGACCCAGAAACAGGATCTCTGCTAAAACCACGAGAGCAACAAAAACTGGCAAAACATTTGACCACTTCCTCTTAGGAACAGCAAACGACGAGGAGGAAGGCAATCCATCTGATACGGGCAATCCGTCTCCATTTGCAACCGCTCTTGAGCCTCTTGAATTTGAGAAAATACCCATCAAGAAATACTCTCTCTTCCCGTTCTCGAGTTCTTCGTAAAACCCCCCCTAGGTGTTTTCTTTTTCTTTTTCTTTACGTTCAAGGGGTGAAACTTGAAAGTCAACTCCCAACTGAAGTTTATAGATGATCTTTTTAAGGAAGCAGCTGTTATAAAAGATGGCAATTAATTGATGTTTAAGTTTGGAAGATGGACTTTCCTACAGACTACAGGATGTTTGATATAATCAGCTGATGTTTTGGCCGAGTTTTTGGGTTGGAGGCGGAAAATTTTAGGTTGGGAAGACTTTTGTGTCTCTCATAGGTCTGGTCAGTCTGTACGAGGAGTCAACGGAAGAAGCGTAGCCCTGGCCAATAGGAACACATGAATGTTCATCTCCTGTCTTTCTTTGGTTGTTTTGGTCTGAAATGATCAAAGCTTTAATTGAAGGAGTTGGTAAATTTTGTATCAGCCAAGAAATGGCTCAGTACTTGGTGGAGTCACAACTCACATGTGTTAGTTCATTTAGTTCAGAGGAAAGCTACGTCGGGCAGCTTAGCCAATAGCCACTTAAGCCATATCAGTGCTTACTTTTTTTTATTAATTTTTAATGAAATTTAATACTTATCATTTCATTTTTATATAAAAATTTAAAATTGGTAAGTTACATTTTAAGAATGTTTGAAGCTTAATTAAAAGATTTAATATTTATATAAAACTTTTCACAAAAAAAAACGTTTGGTACTCAGTCGTGTTACCCTTGTGGTCTGAAAACGAGAAAAAAATAACTTCTAGTGGAAGGAATCTTTAGAACTTTCTCCAAATTTGCTGATTTGATTTGCAAAATTTGTTTACTTTCTAACTCAATAAATAATGATTATTTCAATCCATATTTACTTGTGGTGTCATTCTTTCAAGTTCCAGATTCTGTGAAAAGTTTCTGCCATACTCAGTCACTTAACAGGGAATTTGGATAAAGGATCCAACTTTTTGTCTCAATACTTCTAAACCAAGGCTGAGAGGAAAGGCTTGTTGTAGTACAACGTATACAGGATAGCTTTCTTCTTGTTCTTTGTACTAAATTTAGAATATTTTTTATGTATCATTTGAAAAGAACAATCTTTGCTATTTGTTACTGTTGCATGAGATGAAGTACTGTTTTTTTTTTCTTCTTTTGGTTATAATCATTCTTGAAAGAAACAAAAAATCTTTTGCAGGGGCCATTTGTGATGAGATATATATGCAAGGAGGGTTGGGTTGCAGGAGGATATTCTTATTTCCACGTTCCTGAAAGGCCTGCCTACGGATAATGCCAAATTTGAAGATAACTCATATATGGAGCAGGAAATGGGAATATCCAATAGAAGATAACGACTGTTATTTTTGGCACCTGTAATTTCTACCAGCTCAAGCACATGTCAGCTTCCTCCTCCTTCACGTCAATATAAACTTACACGTCTCATCCCACTAGATCATCCACAACTCTTGACTTTGCAATTCACAAATAGTGAGTATCATTAGAAAACTCTCTACGTTATGTGTACACAATCTCAGTCTCAAATTTCTAACAAATAATAGGCAATCAACTCAGCAACGATAGAGCAGTAAACCATCAAAACTGCCACAAGCTTGAATATGGATCAATAGCAGTGTAAACAACCATTTGTCATCTTCTCCATTTTCTAAAATATTAAACGGTTCGGTAATGGAACAAAATTGCATAAATGAACAAGAAAACAAGAATAAATATTATATGGTAATCTAACATGTTGCTTATTATAGTTCTCACCAATCTACAGTAATTGCAAATTCCCTCTGTAAGATGTTCAAAAAGTTTTCTTTCGTGACAGAATCTTCCAACAAGTATCTACCAAAAGTATCTGAACCAGAACCTTATGGGAATCAAAGTATAATATTCAGATTTCTGTCAAGTTCACCTCAACATGATTCTTCAAATAGAGAAAAGCAGAAAACTTAGCCAATGTTTTGATGCACTTGAGTCAAGGATCACCATTCAAGTTATAGTTCCAAGTGAAACTTGGCTCTCTCTTAAGAAAGCAGATCACATTTTGGGTCAACCCACCTATCAGAGATTTCCCTCAGCAATTCTTGAGGAAGCTGAGTTTCTGTCAGCAGAAGCTTGAATGACAGTTGAAGCATAAATTGTATGCTTCCCAAACAGCACAACCTGAAGCCAAAAATGGAATCGATGAAAAGTGGACTATAAGAAATTGAAGAAGTATCGTTTTAAGTTTTAACAGAGTTTGTATACTTTGTTTATATATTGAAGTAGAAGAAGCAGTTACAGAACTCACATTGCACATTTTTCAATCATCACTTGAAGCATCTGGTTCGACAGTCTTTAACCTTTGAACAAGGATTCAGAACACAACTTCTCTCCTTTTCCTTCATTTACAAAATTCTGATCTGAAGCGTTTGTAAAAAAGTAAAGCTTTCAGCATAAACAATAATAAGAAACAAATGAGTGAATTTACTGACAATATAAAGTATCCAGGCATCCAGCCAAATAGCAGTCTAACCAAAAGTCTGAACCTTGCCAGTAGTCGAGGATGTTAAAAATCTCCTCTCCACTGGGATTTAGATTCCAGTAGAGCTTTTTATGCTTTGCAATTGATGAACCACATGAGTGGAAGTGCAAATATGTGAGAGAGAGTTAGAACAATCCATATCAGTATATACTCGGCCTAAACAGTTTTCCAGAACTCAACACTCCAAAGCATTTCATACCAAAGCAACAAAAACAAGTTCATTTAAATTATAGGAGATATTATATGATGTTAATGTTACCTATGATGTCATCAATCATAAGATCAGATGGATGACATATGGGCCGCAGTTCTGAGGTTCTTGATAATCCACCAGCAACAGCACAAGTCCCTTCTTCATGACTTACCTTGGTACAGGAGTCAATGAGCTGTTGAGAATCTTGAGATGCCGCATTATGTTGTTTGAAAGAGGATGTAAAATAACATATCCATGGACTTCTCTGAAGAATATCAGAATCAGCTGTGCTTTCCAACAAAGGCTCAACTTTGTCTTTCTTGTGGCGACCATCATGTAGACCCACGATCTGAAAAATAATACAGTTGAATATGCAGGTGAAAATTAACAAAAAATGAGAAAAAAGTATTCATGCTGTTGGTATTTGCTTAAGTCCATTTCACGTTCTTCCACTTCTGGCTTTTGGAAAGGAGAGGAGGGGAAGTCTCTATACACTAAGATTAAAATCCCTAACCTGAGGTGGGCAAATACAATGTTCACGTTGCAGCTGTTGATATTGATGTGGTCTGCATCCTATATCTTGCTGAAAACCGCGAAGAGAAATGGAATGATGCAATTCATTAACAAAAGATGCTTCTAAGGAATTAAGATACAGATTATGGTTCTCATTTGTCCACATTGACGATGATTCCTGTGATCAATTTATGAATACATGGAAAATTAGACTGAGCTACTCATTAGAGTTCAAGTAAATATGTTACTAATTTTATACTTGATTATTTAACAATGAAAACAAGTATTCTATAGACAATAAATAATTACATGATTTTCCACTAATGTCATGATAACTTCTAAGTTCTGAACGTTGACAGATCACTTGTGGCAACACACTGCATATTTCCTTTCACATTTATCCATAGACTTAATTAAACTAAACAGTTATACAGGAGAAATTTTTGAAAATACTGGTTTAATGTGTTTAAAACATTTGAGACTAACTTCAATATATAAACAAATAGGAAGAACACCCCTGTAGGATTTTGAAAGAGAAGATGGATTGATGTTAACCAAACAGTATCCAGTATAGAAGCCAGGTAGGGTAAAAAGTTCATTTTCTTATTTCACCCCATTCGGTATGCAAGTGGTAATAGGAAACTCCACATAAATTCTGGTTTCTCACATTAAGATGTGAATAAGAGGTGGTCAATAAACAAAAAATCCTTAACGACACAAGAGACGGAAGCCTGAAAAGTTGCAACAAATTTAATATTTTATCTGCCAAGTTTTTCATCCTCTTATCTAAATATGGAAAAGGAAAATTGGTACTTTACCAAGAGAAAAAGAATCAGTTTGTTTTCAATTTCTTGCATTTCTCTAGCCAAATAACTCCGGATAGCCTTCTTCTCGACACTAATTACCAAGCATCATAGAAGACAAAACTTTTCACCAAGGAACCAAATCTCAACAAAATTTCCAACAACTATGATCATTCCATAGTTCTAGCAATGCAACAAGTTAACAGAAAACGGAAAAATAGAAACAGAAGCAGAGAGACAGAGACTACATAAAATGAACATGCTCCTTATTCATTTGGCCTGCTCAAAGCATTTATTTTGCTTGTTAGCTCTTCCAAAAACAAATAACAGCTCAATAAGAGATTGAATTCTTAAAAAACTAAAAATTACAAGGCTTCCATTCTTTGAAAAGGGGAAAAAACTCGTTATACCCACTATGATAAGTCAATGAAGAAGGATTCCAAAAACAAATAACAGCTCAACGTGATAAGTCAATGAAGAAGGCAAATAACAACTTCTCTGGAAAACTAAAAACTTGAACTTTTTTCCTTGCTTTGAAATAAGTTACCAGCTTGTTTCACTATTTCTACCTAAAAGAAATCTTATATTTGTTTCCGATCGATGAAGAAAACCTCCGTTTATTACGAACTGCTTGTCCTATATAATTTCTACGCAACTATAAATCCAAACACCGAAACAAACTTCAATCTTTTGCATAAATACATATATATACTCAAAATACAATAAACACAAGTTAAAACCAGAAACTTGCAACTACACAAAACCAAATCCAAGAAAATAACCGCAAATTCAGACAAGAAAACAGAGAGAGAACGAGATTACCGGCGTCGCATTCGTATTCCGAAACGAGAAATTTTCAGAACAACCAACAGCATTAGTACCGGTAGCGGAAGAGTCCGAGCTCGAAGCAGTCAACTCGCTCTGACACTTATCCACCGCCACCATATCCGGCTTCGCCATACCATTCTCCTCCGATCGGCGAAAGCGTGTCCCCTTCCTCCTGTTAGCTTCCATAAAAAACTTTGGTACGGAAGAACTCTTAGAGAGAGAAAGTGACGGCGATGTTTTTGGGGCCGCTAAAGCCTCCCTCCACATTGGCTGCGCTTTACACGTGTCAGTTGCTCCAGTAGCTGCTACGTCAGCATTTGCCGATAATATCTCTGCCGAATGTCAGCCAGATATTTTGTCTTCAAGACCAGCTGCAACTGACTAACAAAGTTTCTCAGCTATCTCCTCAGCCTACAATTCAAGTCGTGAGATGAAACAAACCTGAACTGTTGAAGATATCCTTGTGAAAGATGCCAACTTTTTGCCTTCATGACTAGCCGCGACTATCCCCTCAGCTTGCAATTTGGTTATGAAGTTACATAGCATATGAATGAATGTTGATTAAAACAAGTATACAAATGGAAAATCTAGTGGACATAAAAACATACTACGTTCTTGATCATGAGCCTATCCTTAAAGCTCTCAGAACTGGTTACAAGTTTACCTTTCCAAATTTGTATTCCCATATAAACATGTGATGGGGAACGTTAGATATGAAAGCTATATATATAAGGTTAAGGTCTCCTACGGTTACGGTTGTAATTCGTAGCATTCGGTGCTCTGACCCATTCAGAGAGCTACGTTGCCGAAAAATATAAAAAGACTTTAATCCCAATACGGTGATCATTTTCCTCTTCAAGCTCGAGGAGATCTGATCCACTCAAAATGTATAAATAAATTGATGCAAATACTTCAACAAATGCACTGGGTCAAAATCAAATAATATAGAAGAGTAAAGAGGCGGTTCCACAAGGATTGGTTAGAGTACTAAACCTACACTAGCTTTGGTCAATATCTAGGCAGTCGAGAACTGAATTGTTGTCACAAAACTAAATTAAAACAAACTAAATAGAAAAATTAATAAATGAAGAAAGTGGGGATTTAGAATCCACCGTAATTATGCTAATCAAATTACCGTCATGTCCTATAGATTAATAGTTATGTGGTCATCCCAGTGAGTTTATCAAGTCTTTAACCCCTAATTAATCGGTCAACTTTCGTATCTCCAATTAACAGTAGACTCTAAATTGTTCTCATATACCTCACGATACTATGATTACCTAATGTTCTAAATTAATTATCTTTAATCCCTTAGTGAATAATTAACTAGTAACATTGCATTAATCCTTGGATAACCTCTAATTAAACCAATTATCGCAACTCCCGTATTGATTAATTAGTCCAATTATGAATTTTTAACAAACTTATCTCCACTCCCATGATAAATTAGTTTCTAACAACTTTAACCGATTAATAATTAAAATTGAAATCATAGGAATTGCAACTAAAATTGCCCACATATCTATCAATCCTAAAATATGACGAAAATTATCCTATTAGTAAATTAAAGTTTTATCCTAATCCTACAAAATAAATTACCTAAACATGAGCAAGAAAATAAATATGCAGTAAATAAAATAAAACATGATTAAAATAAGAAAACAGAATGCAAACAATGTTTTATAACGGCTAAAGAAAATAAAATTATGCAATACTAAAAATAAATAATGATGCAGATACTGTGACTGAGAATTAAAATAATCATGCAGATGAATCATAAAACGCAAAGTAAAGAAAAACTATAAAAGATGATGCTTATGTACTTAACTAAAACGTATAATCAAAGGTAACGAAAGTTTTTATAAAATAAAGTAAACAATATGTCTATAATTAATCTAAGCAATAAACGATAACAACTTCGAAAGCTACTGGAAATCAACTAATGTTACTGCAAAATGAAGAAAACTAAAAGGAAAATCGCTTGCGGCTGAAAACCTAAAACTAATCTACTGCTTAATCTAACCTAATGACCACTAACTCTGGCTTTTGGTCTTTATATAGACGGATTAAGCTAAACATCGGCTCCCCTTAATTATACACCAACGACGTATCTTGCAATTTTTGGAATTTACGTCGGTGTAACGTCGACGACGTATGGTCTGATTCACTGGCGTATCTCGCGAAAAATAATTGATTCACTGCCTCAGCGCCGGCGGCGTTGAATCAAATGTTGTCAGCGTAGGTCTTGCAAGGTCGACGGTGCTGGTTGCTTCAACTTCTCCAATTTTGGTTCTTTTTCTTCCAAATTATCATCATTTTGCTCAAATCTCTTCAATACCTGAAATATTGAAAAGAATGGAATGAAGTACAAATTCTATAATATTTTATTCAATTAATTGCAATTTTAATATGAATCATGCATTAAAAAGTCTATAAATTTTACCCCTATCAATATCCCCACACTTGAAATTTTGTTTGTCCTCAAGAAAAACAAATAACACAATCTGATTCAAATTAAGCATTCATTTATTTTATTAAACATCATTGGTGCCCTTTGCTCAAAATTTACTAGAAATGTGTAACTAGCATGCTTTAGTTAAAATTAAGTACTTAATTTAAGAAGAATAAATTTGATCTTTATTATTTAGCATAGGAATTCTTTACTCAAGTGTAAGTACTCAGTCAAGAAGGGTAAAACATACATTTAAACTTCAAGGATAATTTAGCTAGCATATATTCTTCCTAATTACTTCTTTAAACATATTAACATATAATGAAAGCATATGATATCCAATCTTTCCTTAGAATTTTTCCTTCTTTCATTTCATTTTATTTTATTTTAAATTTTTTAGTTGATATAGGGAGTTCACTGAGTCAGCACATCTCAGGCTTATCACCCAGGTGACTAGGTCTTTAGGGGACCCCTTCGAACTCTTGCTCCTTCTAACTTGCTATTTATTTTTCTTTTGCATTTTTGTTTATCTTAGTGAGCTCATTGAGTCGGTACATCCTGGGCTTATCACCCAAGTGATCAGGTTTTACAAGACCCATGCGGACTCTTACTCACTCTAAATTAGGTCACTAAGTCGGTAAATCCCAGGTTTACACCCAAGTGACCAGGTTTTAAGAAACCTCTGTGGACTCTCTCCAATTCTAACATTATTTTCTAAAATATCACTAAGTCAAAAGTTTCTTTTACCTCTTTCACTAAGTGTTAAACATGTTTTCCAAAGCAGTTTAAAACAGCATATAATAACTAAATTCTCTTAGAAGTAAACCTAATTGTTTTACAGTTATGGACTTGACCTACTTTCAAATTTAAAATTCTAAGGCTAAATATAAGGTAAATTGTAATGATCCGAACCTTACCCTAGTAGGAATTGTGCAATTGTGTGTATAAAATTGCTATAATTATAGGCATGTGTGGGAAATATGGGACTGAGTAGAAATGTGAAATTGGTGTTAAATGATATGTTAAGCACGTAGGAATACTTGTACAACTACAAGTATTGATAATTTGAATTCGTACTGTACTATTTTTGTATCATCTTGCAAGGCTTTTTGTAAGTAGCCCATGGGCTTATTTCTGTTATAGTAATTTTTGTTGTCTTCTGTAAATGCAACGTGGCTCAACCACATATGTTTGTTTAAAAATTTTCGCTGTAATTGCATGTGTTGTACGGTGAGAGCGATCAATTAGAT
>JANIMX020000559.1:35281-54141 GCA_024582655.2 Erythroxylum kunthianum
GTTTCCTTAACTCACCATCTCGGTCTATCGCAAGGATGAAACACAATGCATATCACAAACATTTATCTAATTAAACCTATCATCAAAGGTTCACAATTAGTTCAAACAATAAACTCTAACAATTAATTAGCTATACATAATTAAACAGATTAAACGAAAATTCATGTTATATAAAATATAAAACATCATAAGAAAAATAAACAGGAATAAAATAAATTAATGTTTGCCAAATATGTGTCTGGACGGTAGACTGAAAACTGTGGATGCGGGAATGTTGGAAGAAGACGTTGGCACGCTGGACGCACCTCGCACCTGCGCTAGCGCCTTCAGCCTCCACTCTTCACACTGCCCGCACCACACGCAGCCAAGCTCCCACTTTGTTCTATTTTTACAATGCTGCTGTTCCTATTCTTAACCCACATTAACATTCCCATCTAGTAGTCATAGACAAAATGACGATGATCTTGTTCATTGCATGTAGCAACCATGACCTTGTGTGAATTTGTGCGAGCCGCTTGAAGAACACTTTTAACGCTTGTGGGGATCTTATGAATTGGCTTCCATTTTCTGACTTGATGCATCTAACTCCTAGGATAGTCAAAAACAAGACCTTCAGCTACACTTCTCGCTCTTGCATGACCGAAAAGCTTGCTCACTATAGCCAATGCAAAGTCTGTCACTGTAGCAAGTCCCTTGCTTGTAATCACTTTACCATCGATTACTACTCTGGCACCATTAACCATTTCACTGGTCAGCTTGCACAGGACCGAAGGATGTGCTGTGGCTCTCTTATCCTGTTTCACGGCAGAAGAAAAGGCTTCAAAATATGAAAGCTTAAAGGACGATGAGCTCAGTTAGCTTCATATTACCTTGAGTAAACCCTGCTTTTGTAGAACTGCAGGGGCTGAGCAAACTGCTCCATATATTCTTCCAGCAGTTTCTTGTTCACGGAGCATCTTCTTCAGGACTCTGGATCTTTGCAGCTTGTCAGCTCCACGAATTCCTCCCTGAAGGTTTGTAACAAATCCAAACTCTTTAAGGATGCGTAATGGACAATGAATGACTGTTAAAAAGTGCATTGTGGGTTGTGGGCATACCTTAAGAAAGTCAAACATGCTCAAAAGTAAGCGCAACAAGTATAATAGGGAAGGAGGAGACAAAAACTGAACAAACTCTTAAGACTTTGGACCACTATCTAGGTATGTATAACTGCGTTGTAGTATCAACTTTAAGTCAGTGGTGGAATCAAACAGCAAGTTCATCAAAGCCAACAAAGGAACTGATAATGTTAAATGCTAGATAAAACCAATCTCGCTTATCAAGAGGTTATTTTCAGTAAAAAATTACAATACAGCGCTTTAGGACTACATGCATAAATTTATGTTTACCTGGAAAAGTCTTAGGTTGCATTTGAAAAATATGATACAGCACTATATGACTACGAGCATAAATTGATGTCAACATGGGAAATTCATAAGTTGACAATTTAGTTTTATATGAAAAGGAATGCAAGGAAAGCTAACAAACAATTTGTACATAATTTTGCAAGCCTGTAAGGCTTAACTTATATATCTATATATACCTTTAAATTCTTCAAAAAAATAAAAAAGAAAGCTAACAAACAATGCCATGATATGATTCAGCATTTGCCTCACCGGAAGGAGGATTAAATCATATATAGACTGGGCAGCATCATCAATTAATTTATCAGCAACAATTTTTGTGCCGCGCGATGCCAAAATATGACCAGATTTTTCGATTGAAGCAACAACTACATCCACTTTTGCTCGACGCAAAACATCCACAATTGTTACCACTTCAATCTCTTCAGAACCATTTGCAACTGGTACTAGAACCTGAATAACATTGAAGAGAACACAGGAAACTCCAGAGTTCAATAGCAATAAAAGAACATAAAAAACAAAAATGATACAACTTGGAAATAAGTCAGCTAAAAGAAACTCACACGAGGATTATGGTCAACAGACCATTCAATTGTGTTAAACTCTTCTTTTATACAGTTATCACCACCAGCAGCAGCAGCAACATGCATCAACTATTACAAGAATTGAAAAGTATTAACTATGGAACCTCTAGAAAAGGGTGAAAAAGATAAGTGGCAATGCGATGAAGAATTAGCATTCTACTAAAACAGTTTACTAGTTATGGATATCATATTCGTGCAAGATAGGCGTAATTACATCAAAATCTTTAGGCGGGATCTTAAAAATTGCAGAAGTAATATCCAAGCTTCTTCAATGCTCTACTCTTATTTGTTCTTCTATTGTCTATTATTTTTAGAATTTTTTCATGGATATGTGTATGTGCCAGTGTGTGTATGCTACTGAGCTATAAATTTTTCTTCCCCGACAACCATTCCTCGTTGACATTGCTGGGATGAAAGTTTACATGGAAATGAATCTTATCCTACTTGAAACCCTATTAATATCAGCATTAATGATATAGGGCAAACTAAATTTATCTTTTGGGTCACATACAAATGAAGTACTGAGGATGTAGAACACAAAGCATTAATAGTGATAAATAAGAATGCATGGCAGGCAGAAGAAAATAATTCAACAGAATAGTAGATATTACCAACGATCCACCAAGCTCCTTGGCAACAGACTCCCCAAACAGTTGTTCAACCAAACATAGAGCAAACTGGAAAGAAGTTCCAGGACCTTGACTTGTTGTAACTTCACCTGAAACTTGAATATTTGATTTGACAGCCCAGAAAGTTGGAAGCTTGTCCATGAATGCAGGGTGACATGTCATCTTTCATCATACGCTACATTTCATTAAGAAAAACAAATCATTTCATGCATATTCACCAAAGTTCTAGCAAATCAAATCAAGCGAGTCACCTGCTTTCTTCTCAGAAGACCCCATGGGAGAAGTGTGATAGCAGGGGCAGCACATATAGCTCCATATAACCTTTTGTTCTCAGCTTGTTTGCTAGTGATTTTCTGAAGAACCTCACAATCTCTTAGCCTAGCTGAACCCGGCATACCCCCCTTATAAAACCAAAAATGACCAAATTACATATGAAGGCATCAAATTTCAAAGAGTACTGAAAGAATCTCTGCACAAAATCATGTAATTTGCTGTTCTACATGTTGCACTGCAGTGCCAAAGATGAAAATTTTTTATTTCTTTGATCAAGTCTCCAATCAATATAGTCTTGTCACATGAAAAACATCTGCACTTGTGGCAATTCCTAACTTGCACTGAATTAAACTTTTTTTTTCAGTAAATTTCCATGCACTACTGCCATTGGAAAACAAAAAAATAAACACCATTATCAAGAAAATTTAATCATCACATCATCATGGACCTCTCTTCTTGAAAATCAACACGGTGTGGCTCCTATAAACAATCCAAGCTTTGTAGTTCAATAGTAAAATATAAAGTTTGTTGCCATTACAAAAAAAATTGAATGTTGTGAAGTATACTATAGCAATGGATGCTTACCATAGCAAGAGATAAAGTAACCAAAGTCTACTGTCACTGGACATTTTGTATATAGTTCTATCCGTAACAATTTGAAACTTAAACAACTAACCGGCAAAGCCACAAGATCAAAAACTTTGTCAGAGCAGCTGGAAATGAAGGTATCAGCGACCAGTCTGGCGCCACCTGCAGCCTTAATCTCAAGCTGTGGCTCCACTGAAGCAACAATCACCTCTGCACCAGCTCTGCGTAGAACATCAATCATAATAACAGCTTCCATTTCTTCTGTGCCAAATCCAATAGGAATAAGTACCTGCACATCCACAATAAAAATTCGGAATCAAGCCTCATAAGAAACTCAAAAAGTGAGACAGACATGTTATAACTATCCAAATCTAGCCAAATTTTCAAATTCAGAGAAAAAGGGTTACTCCGTAACAGCTAGCTGATTACTAATTCATCAAGGAAACTGTCGAAACATTATTGCTCATCAATCACAAAGTTTCTATTTCTATTTCCCTGATCTATCTTTTCTCTTCATACTATTACGACGTTTATGAAAAGGATGTTCAAAGAACAGAGAGTAGACTACCGGAAGACCAAAACCCAAGAAGTGTGCACCAAAAGGCGGCGAATATACTTAGTTAAGACATCCTGAAATTAGCTAAACAACGAACTACTAAATTCATGGATACTCTACTCAGAAAGTATGTAAACAATGACAGTCTCTTCTCCATAAGCATTTTAAACAAAAGAGCATATGACAACAGAAAGAATGGTACCTTTTTGGGAGGGACTGGCGAAGTACTACTCTCAGAAGAACTTGTGGCCGGAGTGTTTTGTATTGTCGGAGACACCGTTTTACTGGGTTTGGAGGAACGTCTCCTTCTGGTGGGTGTTTCATGCTGCAACGGAATCCCCATAGAAACAACGAACACACTACTAGTTGCAGATGAATTCATGGTATGGGGCTTGAAAGAACAAAGCTTCGCTGGAGCTGAGAGATGACATAACACAGACTCCATCGGCAAAAGCTTCAATCTTTAGCCCCTCTGTGCCTGTGGCCTGCTCTACGATGAAAACCTGAAAGAGTGTACTTTCAGAGAATCCCAAAGGCATAAGCCGCCACGTATCTTATCCGGGCATGAATTTACTTTTCAAAGAGTTAAAGACTGCCTCCAACGACAACGTTTCTCGAGCTGGCAGTCAAAGAAAATTCATGTGACGGCCATATGTAAACCTCTTAAAGATAGATACTTTAGGTACTTTACGAAGCTTATTCACTAAAATTTTATTGATTAGAATATGCAAGGAGAAGGAAGAAGCTAACTCATAAAAAATCACATTTCTTTAATTGGCTGACTTCCTAACTCCTCAGATAAGGCAGAATCAATGTGGGCAAAATGGACGTCAGCAACACGCAAGCTCCCAGTGCCAGTAGAGCCAGAGCCCTTCTTATAAATTACTGGGAGAGGGAGTTCACCTCAACTCGTCCCACTTAGCATAAGAGGGAGTTTTCGCTGAACTCGTCTCACTTAGCGAAATGCTGGGAGTCGTGGCCAGAAGAGCCGTATCTTCATGTTCAGAGTTATGTTCCAAATTTGGAATACCGAGCCCAATTTATCAAGTCCTCCAGAGACGACACCTCTGCTCGGGGATCCTCCCTGATGGCCTGGATCGGAGCTCCGAGTCTTTTTCGCGCAACTCTAAGGCCATGGAGAGTCTCCTTTCAGAGCTTCAAACCCATGTGGAGAAGGTATTTTATTTTATTGGTAAACTTGTTTATGTTAATGTGTTGTTCGTGTTTGTGCGCGTAAGGTTTGCGTCTGAACGGCAACTGTAATTTGTTGGGTATGACTTTAAGGTTTTGGCTGGAGGAGGTGAAGAAGCGGTCAAAAGGAACAGGAGTAGGAACAAGCTTTTGCCTAGGGAAAGAATTGACCGCCTTCTTGACCCTGATTCTTCGTTTCTTGAACTCTCTCAGGTTTGTTGTGATTACTTGAATAAGTGTATATATCACTTAATTACCAATTGTGCAATTCATAACCTTTAAGTTAGATTCGTATAACGAATTTGTGCTGGTGGAAATTGTGTTAAAAAGTGGGAGAAATAGTATAACAGATTAGAATCTAAAGTATGTGATTTTCTCGTTTTCAGAAGCATGCTAAGAGGTTAATCTAAATTTTGCTATAACTTCGTTAGTTGTTGGACTAATTAGATAATTTCCATTCCATAATAAGTAGGAAGACGTCTCTTTTGTCTCATGGCAAAGTTTGAATCTTTTGTATCTTTTTGTGTTTGAGTTGTGTTTTCTCTGTTGAGTCAAGATTTTGAGGGTGTTTCTCATGTGATTGTTTATAGTTATCGGCTGGTTTTATTTATTCTGGGTATCTGATTAAGCAAATGTCAAGATAACATTGACCTTCTTATGGTGAGTGAACTTTGGATCCTTGAATCGCGCAGTCAGCTGTAACCAATGAAAATTAGTGTACCTAAAAATAATCAAAGTTCAATTATCAACTCGCTTGTGAAATGCAGACATGATTTTGATGTCTTACTTTTGTTTTATTTTCTGTCTAAAGCTTGCAGGACACAACTTGTATGAATATTCCTTACCATCTGCTGGAATAATCACTGGAATAGGTGTTGTTCATGGGCGCCTATGCATGTTTGTGGCAAATGACCCTACTGTCAAGGGAGGAACTTATTATCCCATTACAGTGAAGAAACATTTAAGGGCACAAGAGATTGCTGCTCAGTGCAAATTACCGTGCATATATCTTGTTGATAGTGGAGGGGCATTCCTTCCAAAACAAGCTGAGGTCTTCCCTGACAAGGATAATTTTGGTAGAATATTCTACAATCAAGCGATCATGTCTGCAGAAGGCATTCCTCAAATTGCACTTGTGTTAGGCTCATGCACTGCTGGTGGGGCCTATATTCCAGCAATGGCTGATGAAAGTGTGATGGTAAAAGGAAATGGTACCATATTTCTAGCTGGACCACCCCTTGTGAAGGTCAGTTCTGAAATCTCTAGTGGTTCATATGGCTTCATGTGTTACTTAAGTTTTGTTCCATTGTTTGTTTTCCCAAGAAGTATTATTAGCATATCTGGTGGTATTCATTTGGGGTAATGTAACCTTGGTCCATATTTGCGTACTGGGATTTGTGTGTATTTTTTTTTCTTAAAACTTAACGTAGAGCTAAAGTAGAAGTTATAGTAGGCTGCCACAGGAGAGGAAGTCTCTGCCGAGGACTTGGGGGGTGCTTCTGTCCATTGCAAGACATCAGGGGTTTCTGACTATTTTGCTCAAGGTATGTGTTCACTACTATCGATGCAGCATCTTCTGCTTAGGCAGGTCTTTGGAAACAACATGGACTTTTTCTTATTCTTAGCTGTTGATATGCCTGAAAACTACTTGTGTTTGTAGATGAATTGCATGGACTTGCCCTTGGGAGAAATATTGTCAAAAACTTGCACATGGCTGGAAAAACAGGGAATATCAATGCATTCCAAAATGTAAATTCCACATATAAAGAACCGTTATATGATGTGAAAGAACTTCGTTCTATTGCCCCTGTAGACCTCAAGCAGGCCTTTGATATCCGATCAATCATTGCTCGTATTGTTGATGGAAGTGAATTCGATGAGTTCAAGAAACTATATGGAACTGTGAGCATCTCAGTCACTTGAATAAAATAACTTAACTTTCCCTTGGATATATGTGAATGATGTGATTAATTCCTGAGCCTCAGATCAGTTCTACCCATATTTCTTTCCATAAATCTTACCTGTTTCTTCCACTTGTATTACTGCAGACTCTTGTAACTGGTTTTGCTACAATTCTTGGACAAGCTGTTGGCATCATCGGCAACAATGGAATATTGTTTAATGAATCTGCTCTAAAAGGGGCCCATTTCATTGAATTATGTACTCAACGTAAAATTCCCTTGGTCTTCCTTCAGAATATCACTGGATTTATGGTATTTTACTTGTCTCTCTGTCTTTACATTGCCTCTTGGTGCTTTTTGATTCTTTTTGAAAGATCATACTAATGGAAAGGATCAATGCTCCTTGTATTTGATATCCTATAAACAAAAGATGTCTAGTTAAGTGTTGGGAATCATGAACATGGAAGTTATATATGAGTCACCAACATATGTGGTCTATCTGTGAGGTTTCAGCAAATGTTGTGGTAGAAGGAATTGAGTACATGGTGAAGGTACAGGGGAAATGTATGACAAATTGAACTAATCCTCAGTTCCACCCTAGAAGGAAGCCTTATGTTCTCATTGTTTGTCTTCTTTTAATTGAACTAATTGGTGAACTCTACATTTGAGTGTTTGCTTTGCTTTGTCTGTCAAGTTACCTTAGGACAAGAACATGCCTTAACTGTTTAGTTAGAGGTCTTCATGCGTTTTTTATTTCCCCTTCTTGAACGAACAATATTTAAAGTCAAGTTTTATTCAGTCCATGACAGTGATGTTTTATGGAAAGTTTGGTATATAAAAATGATATTAGAGACTTAGACATGGTAAGTTGATGGTAATAAGACTTTTGGCTTGCATGCTTGTCTTTGAAAGTACTACCTAAGCTTGGTGAGAAGGTTGAAGATGTTATTGTTATAGTTTTCTTTTGATATAAAATTTCTTTAATAGCTATGCCGTTAATTGATAGAAATCAGGATTGACTTTTGCATAAGGTAGGTTGGTTCAAGGTCTGAGGCAAATGGCATAGCAAAATCCGGAGCAAAAATGGTCATGGCAGTTTCATGTGCTAAGGTTAGTTTCTTATGTCTCTCAATTCACTCATCTTCACACTAGCATAATTACAGAAGGAAAAAGGACAAAGAAAAGTATGCAATGAAACATTTGTTTGAATGCCTTTGGAAAATAAAGTTGATGTTTGAGTAGACTTTGAATCTTCCTCTTTCATAGTATGTTATGATTAACTTAAAAATTGATAGAAAAACAAAAGAGAAATGCATGTCATTGTAACTGTTTCTGATGAATGCTTGTGCAGGTGCCAAAGATTACTATTATCGTGGGTGGAAGCTTTGGTGCTGGAAATTATGCCATGTGCGGTCGTGCATATAGTCCCAATTTTATGTTCCTTTGGCCAAATGCCAGAATATCTGTGATGGGTGGTGCTCAGGCGGCTGGTGTACTATCGCAAATTGAAAAGGCAAACAAGAAAAAGCAAGGAATTCAGGTAATTTATACTTTTGTTATATGCCATATTGCCATTGCCTTGAAGATGATGTTCTGATTTGTTTAATCTGTACGATTTGCAGTGGACAAACGAAGAGGAAGAAAGATTCAAGGAAAAGGTGGTGGAGGCATATGAAAGAGAGGGAAGCGCATATTATTCGACAGCAAGGCTTTGGGATGATGGTATCATTGATCCAGCTGACACAAGAAATATCATAGGACTTTGCATATCTGCTTCATTCAACCGTCCTGTGGAAGATACCAAATACGGTGTCTTCAGAATGTAACCATTTCTCCATGGCGTACTTAGCCTGCCAAACTTTTGTTCTTCAAATGCTTCTGCTAGTGCTACCCCTGAAGAAGCCACAAAAATTGTTATTCATGTATTTTTTTTATTGGTTTTCTTCGCTTCCGAGTTCAGACTCAAAGGTCAAAGCTTGGCCTACATGATTCAATACGTAGAGGGTTCAAGCTCTACACTTGCCGCCAACTTTCTCTTTTGTAACTCACTATTGCTGAAGTAAATAATTTTGAGGTGGTACTCTTTGCTGACTAGGTTGTAACTTAGCCACTGCAAATTAAAAGCGCCCGTGGCCTAATGGATAAGGCGTCTGACTTCTAATCAGGCGATTGTGGGTTCGAGTCCCACCGGGCGTGTGCTGTTTTTGTTTTTTTAATTTTCATTTGGGTTTAATCCATCTTTATTATTGTGTTTTGTATTTTTTTTAATACTTCATATTAGTTATTTTTATTTTTTCATTTATTTATTTGTTATCTTTTTCTAACTTATTATGTATTTTTATTTTATTATTTATTGTACTATTCATTAGTATTATCCTTTATTTTTATTTTTAATGCAATTATTTGTGTATATTGTTCACTTTTATCTTTTTAAATATTAATTTTTCTTTTTCTCATTTTCTATGAATTTATCGAAAACAATCTCTATACTAATTAAAAATAAAGCTACGTAGTTCTGGACCTCTCCGACTCTTAATAAGATTTCTTCTAAGATGTTATTATTGATATACATATTATATATACTTATAATTTTAATTTTAATATGTAATATGTAATTAATTAAAGTTTAGCTTACTAGTCTATCTTTGAAACCCTGAAATAGGCTTACTGGTCCTTTTTTAAAGCCCTAAAATAGGCTTGACAATTAGGCTCGAGCCCTGCCTAAAATCAACGGGCCTTGGGATTGTTCAGACACGAGCTGTTCAGGTCCTACCTAACCCGATGCACCACAGTTATAAAAGAAAACAATGTCGTTTTGCAGAAAACTATATTATCAGGCCGAATCAGGTTTTGAGCTGTTCGGGCCCAGTTGGGCTGGGGTTCGACTACCTTGGGCCTGGGTAGAAGCTATCAGTGGTCTGGGCAGCCTCTGCGTGGCCCATTACCACCCCGACCCTTGAAATGAAATTAATTAATCATAAATCATAACCTTCTTATGGTCCCACTTTCATCTCATTTTGTTCAATCAAGAAAAGGCCTTTAAGTTCTGATTTACATTTCGATCAAAGCTTTCTCTGATGGCGGCTACTTCCACTTTCCTTGGCTATCCTCTCGCTCCGTCCCTCTCCTCCGCCTCACTCAGCAACCGCGTGCACAGCTCTACCTTTCTGTGTTTGCCTCCGCCAACACCAAGAAATCTCGTCCTCAAATCTCTTCCGTTGAAGGTCCTCTGTGCTCGCGGTTCTAGAGGTACTACTATTACTACACTTTAAGATCCTCATTCCATCTCTCAATTTTCTTCTGTTTCGTTAAAGTTTGAATCTTTTCAATTAAAGATTCAATCTTTCTTTGGTGGCTCTTCTTTTAAATGACTGTGTAGTAATTTTGGCTTCCAAACCCTGGAATTTATTTTTTAATAAAATGAGGTATTTGGAAATTGATTTTGTGTTCATTTTGTTGTCTAAGGCCGCTCGGTTGACAAAAACATTCTGAAATGGATCACACTTCGAAGAAACCGATTGGTGAATACTTAAACGGATACTGAAAAATGGCTAAAAATCGTGGATTGTTTTAATAATATATCAGGCAAGGATTGCTCTGTAATTGTGGTCCGTGATTATCTTCTATCCTTTTTGGCTCCTTTTATTTTCTTATTTATTTGCTGCTTCTGCTAGGTTGTTTTATGTTGAGTGGGAAAGTATCAACTTGTTGATTGGGTGAAGCTAAGAAAATGTGAGACGATTGGATGTTAGTGATTATGCTAGCTAGAGGTTTTTCATTGAAGATGAACTGCTCGTGCAATGATTTCGATGAAGAACGGATGCTGGGTATCACTTGATTAAGTTGGTGTGAAGTGCTTTTTCTTGCTAATAGTTTTTGTGTACCACCTGTATCTTATAGTCGACACTTAACCTGATATTTTTATCTCTATGTTGTTAAAAATTATGTTCCTTGGAGAATGGATTGAAATATTGGATCCTTCTTCTTCAACATTGGCTTAATTTATACGTGTTTTATTGTTTGTCATTGATCTTCTATGCATGAGGTGTTAGTCAGACATATGAAGCGCACACGTATTGGGTTCCATCTTAACATGTTTCGAATATGTTTGGCGGCAGTGATTACAAAGGACTCTTGGGAGAATTCGATTTTGGCAAGTGATATACCTGTGCTGGTTGAGTTCTATGCAAGTTGGTGTGGACCCTGCAAAATGGTTCACCGGGTGATCGATGAGATTGCTGGAGATTACGATGGGAGGCTTAAGTGTTTTGTTCTCAACACGGACAGTGATATACAAATTGCTGAGGACTATGAAATTAAGGCTGTGCCTGTGGTTCTGCTATTCAAGAATGGGAAGAAGCAAGAGTCGGTGGTTGGCACCATGCCGAAGGAGTTTTATATTGCTGCTATTGAGAGAGTCCTGCAGTTGTAAACGCAGCTCGCATGCGAGGAGTTTATCCTTTGTCAGGTTTTTTTCTTTTGGTCATATTACAAGGGTTGCTTCATCGGATTCTTAATTTGCATATAAGGACATTACATGTACAGTGTTATAAATGTGTGTTTATTGGTTACCTTAGGTGCTGAACTTAGACTACCTTAGCACATCCTTTCTCTGACTTGGGAATTACTATGATATGTCCATTAGCCTGCTCTTTGTTCCTGAACATTTTACTTTTAAGGAGACAAGAAATGGCTGTATTTTTTTCTGGAGAATGGAAATATGACCACAAATCAATTCCAATTCAGAGGATGATGCATTGTTACAGAAGAAATTGTCCCCTCTCTATGATGAAATTATATTTGTTTCTCTCTTTTCCTTTTCTTGGTGTGTCTGGGATGGTGATACTAGTCGAATTCTGCCCTTTATCTTCATGTAGCATAACATAGACAACAGACTGATATGTGAATATTGAAGGAGGAAATGTCAGGATTTAATAAGTTTGAGGAGTTGCAGAGACTCGAATACAAGACCTCCCGTAGTTTGAAAAAGCCTTATAAAGACTCCACGAACCAACCGGATCACACCTATTAAAACTGCGGTGTACTTGTTTTCTAAAAAATACCAATTATGTTACTCATAACAAGAATGCTAATTTAATCTTTAGTATCTGAAATCCATGATAACATAGGCCACATGCTTATTCAAATCAAAACCAATTTTTGATTTAACATGTGAAAATCAACATATTGAGTTTGACCTTGCAATTCCAATCACACCACCATTTGTAAATTTTATATGATCAAAAAATATTAATAAATTCCCAAATCTTCAATTTTTCTATCTTTCTTAAATTGAATTAGAGAACTTAAACTTTCTCTCTTAATTTGAAAACATTTGAGTAATTATTAATCATAAAATTTTAAGGGGTTTGTTTTTTTAATTTTAGAAAATTTAATTATTGATAACAGCTAAATATTAAATAAATTATAATCAAAATATTTTTATTTTAAAAATTGGAAGTTATTAAATAATTTAATTATATTAATCATAATTCTTATTTATAATTAAAGAATATATATTTAATTAAAAATAAAGAGTTAAATAAATAAGGTTTTAAAAAAATAGAAAACTAAAAATTGCAGATCTAAAAATTTTATTGTTGAGAAAAGGGGACTTGTGCTACCGATTTGCCGTATACCTTTTCTTAACAACAAAGGAAAGAAATACGCGGAATTGGAAACTACGATATCACTGTCGGTTAGTGCTTACTATTCCCCTCGGAACCGTGTTTGTTTGGGACTTAATACGTACATGTATAAACTCTATTCTATACAGCTCCTCTACAATACTTCCAAGAAAAGCAAGGTCAAGTGTGACGCGATCTTCATTTGTGAAATTTCAAACCCCATATTTTGGTAAGTTCAATCAATAGCCAACGCCCTAAAAAATTATTCCATCTTCCTTCCTTTGGTCCACCTCTAGTCCTTCTTAATCCTCATATCTTGATTATATATTTATCCGGTTCTCATTCGATCTTTTATATTTCCTTTTTTTTTTTTCTGTTTTTCCCTCCTCAAGATCAAACTTTCTTGGTTGTCGGAGAGGACTTGAACCTAATTTAATAGAGGGTATGAGAAGGTACGCCTTTTTCACTTTCATTTATGCTGTTTTCTTTTCCGATGATGGTTCTTCGTTTCAATCGATAACGATTTGGAGATTTGATGTTATTTTGTTGTGCTGGGTCGTGGTGGGTTGCTTGATAATGCTGAAAAAGTGATGAAAAGGAATAGGCGATTCTGATTATAGAATTTCTGGTGTGGATGAGAGTGATTTATTGACTATTGAGTTTGTTTGAAGTCTTGGGGTTTTTGAGTTGAAGTAAGAG
Source organism: Erythroxylum kunthianum (assembly GCA_024582655.2). Classification (NCBI taxonomy): domain Eukaryota; kingdom Viridiplantae; phylum Streptophyta; class Magnoliopsida; order Malpighiales; family Erythroxylaceae; genus Erythroxylum; species Erythroxylum kunthianum. Next base: position 48,733 of record JANIMX020000559.1, read on the forward strand.
TAATGCAAAACTATTCAATTTGTTTTTATTATCCTTTTCGCTTCATATCGGAGTTTTAGTTATCACTTTGATTTGATTGAACTGATTTCTTTATTGATATTATGGCTTTCCTTGCTGGATTGTAGCTCTGGAAACTATCTTGATGTTACCTGTGAGATTCCATTGCGCCTTGAATTTAAATTCCTTGTTTTAAAGTTATCAATCATGGGCATGCCTGTTACTTAAAGAAATGTAAACATGTCGCCACTTTGTCGTGATTATATATTAGGTTGGAGCTGTATCTCAATTGATAGTCAACCAAAGCATTTCTCACAATAACAGTCATCAATCCATTTATAATGACCAAGGAGACAGATATATGAAAGATTTTCTGTTACTGTCTGATAGTACTGTATAATTGGACTATTTCTGAAAATAATTTGTTGTATGATTACTTCCAAGTATAGTTTGTTTACATCGTAAAAATGCAAAAGCCATCATAATGTAATGCCATACATTAGTATGGCCTTGTGGCAGACTTTGTATCCATGGTTAATGTGAAGTCATGGTACTCCACAACTTTTGGGACCCTAGTCTTTTCCTATTTGCATTATATCCACATTCTGCAACAAGTTTTCACTTCATTTGAACAGTTTGCATTTTGATGTTGATTAATTTGAGAAATCTAAACCCAAGGTCAAACATTTCCAAATGGGGGAGAATGACAAATAATCAATTAAAGATTCCCAGTTAATGTTAATGACTAAGATTCTTAACAAGGGATAAAATAGAATGTCATAAAGTTACATTTTTATTTTATGTTCCTTTTTAATGTGTTTGGATGTATACATTTCTTTTCTACAATGCATCGGTGACTTATACTTTCTTATGCTTATCATCAGGAACTTTTAGCCCTATAAAAGAACATACAGGATCGATGGCTAATGCAAATACACTAGCATCAACAGTGCCTGTAGATCCTTCTAAACAGAGAGGAGCCCCTATGGCTGATCCAAACATTCCTGCAGCTCAGCCTCGTTTAAACCAGCAGAATCGAAGCTCATTGGATGGTCCTGTTGCCATCCTCTGGGACATTGAGAACTGCCCCGTGCCTAGCGACGTTCGGTCGGAAGATGTAGCTAGCAATATTAGAATGGCTTTGAGGGTACACCCTGTAATTAAAGGAGCTGTTGTGATGTTTTCTGCCTATGGGGATTTTAATTCCTTTCCCAGAAGACTCAGGGAGGGCTGCCAGAGAACTGGTGTTAAACTCATCGATGTTCCAAACGGTAGAAAGGATGCTGCTGACAAGGCTATTTTAGTGGACATGTTTCTTTTTGCCCTTGACAACCCTCCACCTTCATCCATCATGCTTATCTCTGGGGATGTTGATTTTGCCCCTGCACTTCACATACTAGGTCAACGGGGATACACTGTGATTCTTGTCATCCCTTCTGGAGTGGGCGTTTCGTCTGCTCTCAGCAGTGCTGGTAAGTTTGTATGGGACTGGCCTAGTGTGGCTCGTGGAGAAGGCTTTGTAAGTCCCTCAAAGGCTTTATTGCCCCCTCATGGAAGATCTCTTGCTGGGTTTCTCATGGGTTGCCATATAAGTGACAACCTTGATTATCAAAATGAAGAAGAGGCTATTGCATATAGAGGGGTCATGCAGAGCTTTTACAACTCTAGGGATTTCTCTGTAGTTTCACAGTCTTTATCGGAGTACAATGGCAATTGCTCCATGTCTTTTCCTTGTTTTCCTAACAGTATGAGGTCACAGAGTCTTCCATCTGGCTTAAATGAAGTTTCAGGAGGTCTCATTTCTTGTGATGATCAGTGTCATTCTACCATGTGGGTTCAGCCAGGGGACATAAATGGCCTCAAGGGACAGCTGGTAAACTTACTTGAACTTTCAGGTGGATGTTTGCCTCTTACTCGTGTTCCTGCCGAGTACCAGAAGATATATGGACGACCTCTTTATGTGTCAGAATATGGGGCATTCAAACTTGTGAATCTCTTCAAGAAGATGAGTGATGCAATAGCTATAGATGGCAAAGGCCAAAAGAAATTTGTCTACCTTCGAAACTGGAAAGCGAGCCCAAGTGCACCGCCTTTAGTTCTGGCAAGGAACGATAAGAAAAAGGGAACTAAGGATGATAGTTTGGATAATATACTAGGTACTGGATCTTCAGATGAGTTCTCAGATGAGGAAAGAGTGGTAGTTGAGGAGAATGAAGAGAGGAGGATCCGAGGGAAGGCCAATGTTGGGACAGAAACTCAATTTGAAGTTGACGAAGGAAACCTTGAGCAATTCAAGTATGAATTACAGGAGATCCTGGTGAGCTACTCTTGCCGGATCCTTTTGGATTCTTTTGAGGCAATATACCAACAGAGATACAAGAAACCTGTGGAATATCAGAAGTTTGGTGTGGATCAGCTGGAGGAGCTTCTTCACAAGGTATATGATGTTGCGATCGTGGATGAAGACCCAATAAGCAAGAGGAAGTTTCTGATTGCAGTTGGTAGGTAGAAAAACAAAAAACCAAGTCATTTTTACTTGCGAAGCTCAGACAGAAATATATGGAACATTGGGTTGCCCCTGTCATCCTATTTCGTGTTTAATAATGATAGCGGAATGCTGGTTGACATTTATTATTTTTGCCCACTTCACGGATTCCAATGTTAATCCTCAAATTTCCATGGCAAGTGATCAAACTACTAATTTGAGGTATGATCACATAATTTCCAATTGTTCATCAAAGAAGAGAGATGGTATAGTCAGTCCTTCCCCCTTCTGCTGAAAACCGCTCGTTCCAGTTATTCTTTATCTTGCAATGGTTCTTCTGTGGAATGAATTTGCGTGTATGTATATGATATGAACCGATCTCGTGTAAATTACTGTTATTTAGAAGAATAAAGACTCCTACTCCCAAACTACAAAACAGCTCTTTTACAGAATTCTTTGGTGGTCGACATAAAAAGTTATCGAGGAAAAAATGTCGAAGCTTTTTAGCCTTCGGTGTAAGAGTCATGTATGAACATGTGATTGCTATGCTGTTTTGACCTTTTCCAAAGGAATCTGTATCGTCAAATTGACTCTTCCCTCAAATCGTAGGCTTTGGGTGTTGTGATTTGATCTTTTTGTTGAAAATTTTCGATCCTACTTGTAGAAGAATAAATGTGAAAATTTTCGTTTTGATTTATCAAGTTAAGATTATTTAAATTTCTATAAAATGATTTAACACATAAATTGTAATAAAGTAAAAATCATAATTGGTACTCTTTTCAAGTTGACTGATTGATGAAAGGAAGTTTGACTGAAGCAAGAAAATGAAACTCGATATCGGGTTATGTTTGAAATTAAACCCAATATCGGATTACGTTGCGATTATGTTGACTAAAGGAGGTTGCGTTGACTGAATCAACAAAATGAAACCCGATATCGGGTTAAGTTGAATTTGGTTGACTAAATAAGGACTGGCGTTGACTGAGACAGAAATTAAACCCGATAGCGGGTTACATTCAAAATTGATGTTGCATGAGAAAAGCTAAGACCCTATTAAAATTCGACAAGTGTCTGATTTATAACTAAAGCATAAAAAGAGTGGTTCAGACAAGGTTAGAACTCCGATTATTTTCGTTGAGTGGTCTGAAAAATTAGAGAGAGAGCATAAGTGAAGCTAAAGGAAGAAAGCCATTGTTGTGAAGAAAAACTTGGAGTTTGGCAAAGGTATGAAAATTTGTATGGAGAGATATTTGCTTTGTATGGACTTACATCCTGATTCTCTTATATGGCTACTGACCAGTATCTGGTCTAGAGGCCATATCTTTGTCTATGCATATTGGATTAAGCTGAAATTTGAACTAGGTAACCTACACATATAGGTATTAAATTAATATGAAGGAAGTCAGTTGCGATTTTGCCCACAAATGGTGTGAAAGTTGGTTCAAAGTGAGTTTAGTTTTCTGTCACGGTTGTAGGGTTTCATCCGACCAGTGTCTAGTATTTTGAGGATATCTTAAGTTTTAGACATCCAAAAGGACTAATCTTTTGGCACAAGAAACTAGACATATAGGTCTACAAATGTTGTGAAGAACACAACTTCTGATTCTGTCTCTAAATGGTTTAAGAACCTAAATGTGTCGTCGGGTTTCGTTGTAAGTAAAACCCGAAATCGGGTTTAATTGTGAAATTGTTAAACATTGTGATGCATGTGTGAGGGATATAATTCCCTCTTTTTATTTCTGTTCTTTGTATTACTTTCCCACTAAGCGAGGTTTCATTCCAAACGAATAAAATTTGCATTCACGCTTGTAATGTCACTGTCATTGTTATTTTTTTTTCAAGTCTGTCTCCTGTTGCATTAGTGGTGACGTGAGAGTTAATATCTTTCTTTGAATTTTGCAGCAATGGATAAATTGTTGCTGATCATTTTATTCAACTGAGAATAGAATGGTAATAACTACGTTGGGGGTAATAAGAAATATGCAGCGGCCAACAAGAATGCAACTTTCGATAATTTGGTTGACATTGTTTACAACGAGACCCTCATTGACAAAAGAAGGTACGACATCATCATTCACTATGTAATCGAAGTTGTAGGAAATTTTCCAGCTAGTAAGATCCACATCAATGATGATTACGATGTCGAATTTATTATATTAGACGAAGGCAAATATAGAGTGATTTATATAAATACGATTAGTAAAGATGTTGGAGTTTCTAGGCCTACAGTTAATTTCACCCCTAACCTAGTTCCCGTCGTCCCTCAATTTGCCTCTAACCCACTTGTAAACCCAAGTCAGCTGCATTCGTTATTTCCTTCATCTAGTGGTAGTAATCAGGTTTCAGCGGTTGGCCGCCCAGTTATAGCTGATTGCGGTATGAATGGTCCGGCTGGTTTATCAGATGAAGCTTCTTCATACACAGATGATGATAGTGATGATGATGCAAATGTCAGTGATGATGATGCAGATGACGGTGATGATGATGCAGAAGGCAGTCCGGAGTACCTAGAGATTAGATTTTCAGGTTCACAATTCGAGCTCAATCCTTTACAAGAGAATTGGATCGTTCCTGGTGTAGAAAATTTTGCAATTGAGGAAACGACACCTGAAATGCCGACACTTTATCAAGGTGATACATCATTTTATGAGGGGGCAATGTTTAAAAGTAAACAGGAAATGACATTGGCCCTTGGACAGTATTGCGTTGGTGCGAAGGTAGATTATCGCATAAGACGTTCGTGCAAGCGACGATTTCAGGCCGGTTGCAAGAATCTAACATGCACGTTTCAGCTTCATGCAACATGCAGGCCAGGTTGTCAGTTTTGGCATGTGGTGAAGTTTAAGCCGCGTCACAGCTGTACTGCAGATATATATGATTCACATTTCCGGAGTGTGAAGGCTATTGTTATAGGAAGCATGTTCTCG
>JANIMX020000559.1:941477-959449 GCA_024582655.2 Erythroxylum kunthianum
AATGACGAATACGTTCTTAGAAGAGTATAGTTTAGTCTATAATTTTTTTTTCAATTTATATGGATAATGCAATCGCGAATACGGTTGCAATTAACGAACTTGAAAATTTGTGTCGCCCTTCATTTGGTGGAATTTTTTTTCATATTAGATGTGTATGTCATATAATTAATTTATGTGTTCAAGATGGTATAAAATGTTTAGATATTTATCTATCTCCTATTATAAATAAGTTTAAGCTCTAAGAAAACTAGCACTTCTTGCCTAATCCTCTCTGCAACAGTTGCAGAGTTCTCATAACTCGTTCTATGGATGCCGTTAGAGGCCAAACACTTGTTCGACTACGATAATTGAAATGAACTGATTTCGAAAATGGTTTAAAGGAGAGGACAAGAAAAAGGATCAAACTTTTGAATAATATACTAATTAAAATTCATGCTTTATTATTGTTTATGTATTGATTATTTTTATATAATTTTTGTAATCTTGGTTTTTGTAAAATCAAATGAAAGTGTTTTGTAATTATTTTGGTGCGTGTAGGATTGTATCTCATCCCAATTTCCAAACAAATGTATCAATGTAGAAAAATATAAAATAACTCTTATTATAAAACATACGTGTATAATATATTGAAGTGAAAGCAACTATTATTTGTAAACTTTTCAGAAATTTTATTTTTTATAAAAAATATTATTTATAAGAAAGTATTATATTTATTAAAAAATTATGTACTTATGATAAGATTGATAATTACTCTTTATATATGCATACTATACAAAATTTATTTTGATTTTAAACTTGCAAAATATTAAAATTTTACATATCATAAAATAAAAAAAGTTATATTTATAAAAAAATGTGATTGATTTCAAATATTGTTAGGAGGAAAAAATGCCTATTTTAATCTTCAAACTTTTATTTTAGGTGTACTTAAGTTCTTAAATTAAAATTTATATAAAATCACGTTTAAAATAAAATAAAATAATTTATTTAAACGTTTGTTTATCACTAACTGGGAATTGATACACAAACCGGCAAACTCAATAGAATAGTTATTAGATAGAAATTTTGGTAATATTATAAGTTATAAAGTGAAAGCTCTGATAAACATGGTCTACTTTGAACACCAGCTTGAAAGGAGCATTGTGATTTTAACACAGCTTAGAGGAGTTGAAGTTTAACCCATTTCTCTTCCAGTCTTGTAGGAAATTGAAATAACGTTGAAACTTGCATACTTTCATTCACAAGATTGAAACTTGGAAAGTCTTCGAAAGCGACATTAAAATCAGGTGATTAATAGCGATGAGTAAATTTGAAAACCTTCATTCACAACCTCAAGATCTTATGATTTGGACATTATTAAATTTTAGTAAAATTAAATAATATACATCATCTAAATTTTGTAAACTAAGCTTTGTTTATAAAAGGTTATTACATATGTCATCGTTAAATGGTTATTTATTTGTCCAAAATATTATACTTATTACATATAAAATTTTACATTGAATAGTAAAAGCACATAGGATAGACAAAAATATCATATTAGAATAACATATAAAGAACTAATCTCAACACTTTGAACATATAGCAGATACCTTCATTCCTTTGATCAATGCTTGTTGGGTTTGCAGATTGCAGGTTCCTTTGATCATCGAAATTTCTATTAAAATATGGTTGTTGTTATTATGCAAGTTAGTATGGTCCATGCTTGTTGGATCACATATCAATTATTGAGAAGAGCTACTACTCTGAATATGATTAAGACCCAACTAAATGATCCATTATATCTCGCCCAATTAAGGCAACCCATCATTTCCATTTCACCAAAAACCAATGCCGTTGCATTGCCATAACAAAACAAAACAAAAAGATGAGGGCAGCCTACTCCCATTCCCATATTTCAACACAAAGGTAAAAGGAACACCATTCTCTTTTGTACGACTGGTTTTAAATCACATTAAAGGTCAAATACATGACAATTGTATTGTCTTTTGTGTGGTAGATTATCATTGTACCTGGATCAGTAAAGCTAGCAAATAGCAGACACCACAAGAGCTATGATGTCTTGGTGCTTTAAAGGTTAAAATTTTCATATTTTATATTCAGAAAATAGAAAAAAAAAGCATGCCACAAAACACTTTCTTACATTGAATATAACACGTTCCCCCTTCTTTTCACTCTTTTATCCACCATTCAACTCAACAAAAGATTAACACAAAAAAAAAAAGCAATGCCCTTTAACCCTACCCAACCATGGGCACTTTCTCAGGGGGACCGGACCCTATTACATAAATTAGCTTGGAACAGTAAAGGAAGCTTGTATCTTATCTAGAGCTTGAACTGCTTCTTTCATGGATGGTCTCTTTTGAGGCGCAAAAGAAGCACAACTAAACCCTAGCTTCAGACATGCCACCACACAATCCTCCTTGGCATCCGCGTCAGATCGTATTGCCACATCAGCCAATCTGAAAACCCTGTTCTTGTATTCCACCGTTGAACCGGTTGCCCATTGACTCAACTCTCGCTCTGAAAACACTCTACCCGTGAAAAGTTCCAACAAAACAATGCCAAATGAGTAGACATCCCATTTAGGGTTTGGCCTTAGGTTCTTCAAGGATTCTGGGGCTTGATATGGTGATGGGGTGGCTATGGAGGCACTAGTGCTGGGACCTGTGTAGGGGCTGGCAGCGATAGGGTGTTCCTGCGAGTTACCAATGGATCTTTGACTCCCGAAATGGTGGCCTGAGTTGTTTTCTTTATAGTTTCCACCGGAGAAAAGCCGACCGAGCCCAAAATCCCCGATAATAGGCTCCATATCAGAGTTCAAGAGGATGTTGCTCGGTTTGATGTTGCCATGCACGTACTTCTTCTCATGGATGAAGGCTAATCCTCGGGCCAAACCTTTTACTATCTTCAACCGGACTTCAAGTGGTAGATAACTAGGCGAGGAACCGGGTTTTCCTGAAATTGATTAAAGATAGTGAAACAAATAAGAGATTAAAGTGGAACAATCTTTCCTCTTAGGAATATAAATATATCACAAGGTCCTTACACAGTTAGTGGACTAATAAGTAGTATAGATTGACCCCACAATTTAAAAGTTTCCCTATTCTGCGCATCACTCAAATGTGAACATTTAGGTTCCTTCTAAACAACCAAGCTTGTCAATGAAAGAGATCGAAATGCAGGGAGATTAACGGTGCAATTTAGCATAAATTAGAAGAGTAATATTAACGGGCACCAGAGACATGGAGCGTATCTTTAGTAGCAACAAGAAAATTTTACTATAATACGCTAAAAACAGAGAGCGATAGCTAAGGAAACTCGTACTGTGACCAGAGGAAGCGAGACTGCCGTAGGAGACATAGTCATAGATAACGAGTTTCTCATCGTCTCCCCAGTAAAACCCTCGAAGTCTAACCAAATTGGGATGTCTTAACTTAGCTATAAGCCTCAGTTCTTTCTCAAAGTCTCTTAGTCTCTCAACTCCACTGTCTCCAATTCTCCTCACAGCAAAAGCTGTACCATCAGCCAGCACAGCCTTGTAAACTATGCTCACGCCACTTGCTCCTAATATATAAGCCGATGATTTTAATAGTGTTTCCATTTCTAGCTCCGTCTCTCCGTCCACCATCACCAGCTTCCCTCCCTTGTTGTTATAACTGCTCTCGCTGTGATCATTAAAGTCTGTAACTTCGTTTTGCTGATGATCATCACTTTCGCGGTCACTGTCTGAAATTGTTGTCTCCGATGTTTCTTCCCCTCGTGTAATTCTCAGGCAATACCAAGTTGCTGGCTTTCTTGGTTCTGTTTCGTATTTTGATGTTGTGGTTTGTGGCGGTGGTAGTCTTGGCGGGTTCTTGGGTGGCTTGGTTTTGGTCTGGTCATTAAGAGTTGTCTTCCTCTTTTGGTATACGTAAAGCATGACTATGGCAATGAGAGCTATGCCTGTAACGTCTGCTAAGGCAATAGCGACTATACTGCCCGGTTTGAGGCGGGTTTGGGATTGGCTTTGAGTGGTGGTTTGTGTTCCCGGTGAGCTTGGTGTTACTGGGGTTGAGTTTATTGACTTGGGAATCACTGCAATTGCCGGTGAGGTTGTGGTAATGTTTGGTGGCGTAGAAAGAGTTGATGGGATTGAGCAAATATTCTTTAAGGGTTTGCCACAAAGATCCATATTTCCTCTGAAAGATTCTGTCTTTTGGTTAAGCAAAGACATGGACTGTGGGATAGCTCCGGTTAGATTGTTAAAAGAGAGATCAACAGTTGCATTGTTTGGAATTTTCTTTGCAAACTCTGGTGATATTGGCCCTGAAAGCTTGTTGTAAGAGATATTCAAGAAACGCAAATGGTCTCCGCCAAAATCAAGAGGCAAAGACCCGTTTAATAGATTGGAAGACAGATCGAGGACTTCAACAGAACTAAACCCTCCAGGAACATAACCAGAGAAGTAATTGCTCCTTAAAGAAAGAACTGTAAGATTCTGCAAAGTTGTCAATTTCTCAGGCAACTTCCCAGCCAAGGCATTACCAGAAAGATTCAACAGCTGTAAACTCCTTAATTGACCAATAGACTCTGGAATCTCACCAGATATTTCGTTACCTGAAAGAGAAACAACTTGCAGCTCAGTTGAATTGAAAATGGAATCAGGCAACGACCCATTTAAGAAGTTATTGGAGAGATCAAGATGTCTCAGGTGTTCAATGTAGCCAAGGTCAGGTGGAATAGAACCCAGAAGCCGGCTATTGGGAAGCACAAGACCTGTGACCCTGAACAAGTCTTCTGCACCAGGATGGCCCAACTCTGAGCAGGTAACACCATTCCACAAGCAAGGTGTTTTTTCATTGTAGTTCCAGCTCTGTAACACCGATAAAGGGTCACTAAGAATGGAGTATCTGAAGGAAAGCAGGAGCACCCCATCTGTGTTGAGAGCTACTGTGGGAAGCAGAACTAAAAAAATAACACAGGCCAACAGATGAAGAACAATGAGTAAATTCATAGTTGCTTGAGCTAGTGAAACAAGTTAAGGGAAAGACGGTGCATATTCATACTGGAAGGAGAAGGTGAGATGAGGGAAAGAGATGGTGAACAACCTTAGTCATAGTTGTTCTGGTGAACAAATCGATAGGAATAAAGTTTTTTGCAAACAGGGGAAGGGCAGAGAGTAGTAGTTAATGTTGATGTCTAAGTGTAGTGAAAGAAACTTGCCCGTGCCTTGTGGAGATGTGAAAATGGATACTAAGAAAGGAAAAATGAGCTTGGGACCCGGTGAGATATTGAGAGCAGCAGAAAGAACCGGTCTTTAATACACTGTGTACTTGATATGATGTAAGGAGCTAGCTTGGGAAGCAAACAAAAAGGTGCACGAGCAGGAGCAGGAGCAGGAGCAGGAAAAAAAGAACAATACGAATATTAAGTTTACTCTTGGCTTTTATGAATCGATCGGTTTTGCTTAGACCAAAAAGTCTACATCTTTGTTGCATATCCATGACCATAAATTGATTATACTGTATAATAAAGTGAACGAGGAATCTTGTATCTGCTGCTACAAGACATGCAATTGAGTTGGAGCCCATATGTTTGTTAAAAGAGGCTTGGCTTGTTTATTTCTCTTTAATCCACTATTATTTAAGGTTAGTTTTGAATCAATTGATAAAATTATTTTTTTCTAATTAGAAGATTATATGTTTAAGTCATACAAATATTTTTTTTTGCAATAAATAATTAATAATTTTTACTTAAATATTGTAAAATAAAAAAATTGAATTTGTTGTTATAATTGTCGCTTCACTTCTATTCTGTAGAGTCCGTGCTTCTGCTGAAATCTCTTATTAACTTATTGTAATGACAATTAAGAGCCTGTTTGTTTTAGTGTTTTGGAAGAGTTGATAGCCTCAAACAGCTCCTGATTCAACTACCAGCTGTTTGGTAAAGGACATCAAACAGCTTCTAATAGCTGTTTAAGCCCCAAACAGCTTCTGATTCAATAAATTACTAAAATTAATTTTTTACAATCAGCTATCAGCTACCAGTTACCAGCTATCAGCTCAAACAAACAGGGCTAACACAAGCAGATTGAGAATCTACCACTTTGAATTGAACGGAAGTTAGAAACATTTTGTTTTTTAATAAAGATAATGGAGCCTGGCCTGGCCTCAATTTAAGTATAAGGGTATTGTGCATGACTCTGGTCAACCACTGGAATGCCCATTCACAACAACTCCATTTCAGTCACAAACTAATCTCTTTGTTTCTTTAAATTGCAAATCCCTCAACCAGTCCACTCCTCCCTTCCTAGTGGGCCAATATGCTTTTGCTCCTTTTTAGCCTGTTGGGAGAAAACAATGTCACTTTTGTTCTGTTCTCAGTCACGAGCTCACTTAACTTAAAATAATAATAATGCTGAGTTGAGCACTGTTAAAATAATGGATTCAGTATGTTCTTCCAGAACCAGGAAGCTTTGTACAAAACCTACTCATCAAAATTTCTGTCAATGGTTCCAGAATCTTGAGAATACAACATAACATGAATAATGTATAGCCTACCATCTCTTAGATTCCTTACTCTCCAAACTTAGAACATATATTTCTTTAGGTGCATCCATGGCATACCCACCTCAAATTCTATCTAAAAACATAATTATAAGAACAGTTGGACAGACAATGGGGACTTAGGTATCAATGGTTGAACCGGTTTGTTTTGTATTCAATGTAGGATATTCCAAAGAGAACTACTGTTTGCTTCAACTAAGAAGGATAATCTCTTATAATTCACTGATGGGATTAGTTTCTTTTTGTTAATGTTGTAACCTGACTATATAATGACAGCTTAAGCTCAAACTATAAATTCTTAGATATATAATTTGGACACTGCTGCAGTTTGCAGTTGAGGTGATTGGTTTCATTACTTTTAGAACACAATAAGAAGAAAGATGAATTCAAGAATATTGTCAATCTTGTTATAGCCACCCATTCCAAACACATATTACTCCTTAAGCCTCCAGTTGGAATCATGTTTGATAGAGCAAATTCGAAAGAGCTAAGACAAAAAATCAGGGCCAAATATAATATTGGGACCATTTATGGTCCCTAATCCAACAGTACCTTTCCGAAGAATGAATCACAATCGGAATTAGCTAGACTAGACGTATTCTGTGGCAGAAAAAGAGTTCACCCCATTTCATGTTTTTGGCTAAGAATCAAAGGATTTGATCAGGACTTCTGCTCTGCTACTTGGATCATTCTTTCTATTTCTCATGATGTTTCTAAATTATAACAATCTCCTACCGTTGAAAATGCCAGGGAGATTTCAATCTTCAGCCAATGACCCCAACCTGGTCACCTTTTACTTTTGGTGGTTGATCTACAAAGTAAAAGTTTATAACTTAACAAGGTTCAAATTGGTCAAGTTGAAACTTAGTGGGACTACAAATATAACTCTACACATATGGATTAACGGCTAACTTAAGCTTGCCCATATTTTTCAAAGGAAAAAACTATATACCATTTATGATAATAATTTAGATGGTAGAAAAATGTATTTGACTTGATACTAACAATTCATTAGTAACAATGCTGTTCTTGCATTGGATGTATTCCTTGTCCAGGTACACGTTAAATCTATTTCTTACTGTTTGATTGCAGAGTCCTGATCACTGAATTCATTTCACATCCCAAAGAATTCAAAGAAACTAATATTGAATTACTAGTGTGTATTGGCAAAGTTGACGTAACAGAAATGTTTGATGTCTCTCTTTGATCTCTGATGAAACTCAAATGCCTAACCTGGATCAGTTTTACTTATTCAAAAAGTCCACCATACAGTATTATTTGGTTGTTCTGCTTGCATATGATAAGTGAAAGTAGTTGATATTACTAGACAACGAAACAATGGATAAAACAACATCCCGTGTCTAGGTATAAAGGGTATATATATATATATATATATTCTGTCACAGGCATCGGCAAACACTATACTTTCTCATTTCTTGGGGCTAGCTTCCTTAGAGCTTTTACGTTCAGTGACATCACCACCTTCAGAAAGCACTCCAATCCCAAAGGTTGCATAAATTCTCTGCCTCCTTTTGGTAAGTGTCTCTGGATTCGGTCGAGCCAAACGTTATTGAGGATTGAAGATTATCATTAAATTTGATAATACCGTTATTTTCAGGATTAGTATCTTGTGGCCCTCTATCAATTTGTGATGTTTCATAGTCTGAGCGAGTAAATACCAGTTATTGAACGTGATCCCCAACATCAAAGCTTGTTCGATTGCTCTCATTACGAATGTATTTATAATAGTAACCGAAATTACTTTCAAGAGTCTTCCAAGTAGATTGTCACCCAAAATAATAGGTTCCGACTTTTTTCAGTTAGTTGATGGACTGAATGTTAAGAAAGATTGAATTTCTCATGGAAAAAAAGGTACGTCCCAGTTGCACAGGCTCGATTTTCACTGAAAGATCATATATGCCGAAACAAGGTTTCAAATAAAATATTCATTCGCGTTAGTGTAGTTACATCCCAAGCAAATGTCGAAACATATCCAGATCCTAATTTTCCCAACACCATACAAGGAATTTATCCATGGAAGTACACTATCACAAGCAACAGCAAAACTGCAGCTCAAATACAATTCAAACAATGGGATACGGTGGAGGGAAAACAATGATAAGTATGCTTCGTATACTAAGGTCAGTCGTGCTCCCAGGGAGCTACATCAGTAACTAACATATTCAGCAAGCCAGCAACGAAAACCCAATAGCCGGTGTGTGTTGGAATTCTATCTCGATGCTAATAATCAGTGATCTCTTCGCTCAACTACTGGAAGTCCTGTATCGATGACCAAAAGATCCAACAGAAGGTGTAAAGCAAATGGCAAAAAACAGAACAAGATTTGAATAATTAAACTTAGAAATGCAAGTAAAGAGTCCATAAGAATTTTGTTCAAGGATAGAAATGAAATCACAGACCAAGTCATGTTAGTTGTTGAATGTACTTTAGTTTGGGAACAACTTTTGCACTCAAAAACACTTTTTTAAGACATCACAAAAAAAAATCAGTCTGGATTTGTCAACGATGAAGTGTTTTGGCAAATAACAAACAAGGCAAGGCCAAGGTTAAGGGCATTATGCCTGGAAGTAAACTTAAATTGGATGCGAAAATCAGGCGTCATGAGAATCTACACGTTCTTATACCTTCAAATCATTTAAAGAATACAAGCAAAGGACCACTCCACAAAAAAGCAATCAGGGGATTGATGAGAGCATCCAAATGCCAGTAATCTTGATTAAATTGCCATATCTCTAATTTGAACTCAGCGAGTATATTAAGTGTTCCAAGCAACAACAATATAGTTAACTCGGATACATACAACAAATAGCAATAGGAAAGTGAGTGTACTTCAGTTCCGTGGGTGCTGATGAAAGACATTTTGCAGCAAACTAACTAGATAGATTTCTTGTGATCCACGAGAAGAGATATGAATATCCTACCATAACTTCACTTTATTCATACATTTTGGTGCAAAGAAATAAATAAAAGTGAACCAAGTGCATGAGAAGTGAGAAATAGCTGTTTCAAATTCAAAAAGGAGTACTTTTATGATAAGTGTTCATTGCAATATGTTTCTTTTGGATCACTCCTAATTGGAGCTTGCTCTTGTACAAGTACGAGTCACAGATACTGAGAGAAAAAACTAGAGGATAGATAGCAGGAGTGGAAAAGAAGTGACGAAAAAAAATGAGACCCCAGGCATCGTGAGCCATTACATAATTTCTAAATCACTGCGTAAGGGAAATTTAAACTTCATTCCAACAGGATAGCACTCAGTGGAATTTTTACTGGGTGGTTGTTGTTGTTGTCGTCGTCCAACAGGACAGCACTACTGGTTCATAATGTTTTTGTTAAGGCAAACTTCAGGTGAAATCTCATAGTTGAATGCAAAACTGATCAACTGGTATTATCATAGACTAGCCATTTAAGCTTTTCATCAGTATGTTAGAGACTTATATCAGCTACTAGAAACTTAGACATAAGTAACATTAACTACCAGACATTCATTAACCTTCCTATCATAACAACTAAATCGGCATAGGTTGTCATGGCAGTGCATCACATATGGTGCCCATAAACCAGCAAAGTTTGGAACTGCACACCATATCCAGTACTAATTAAAATAACAAATCACTCCTACAAGAGTCCAAGTTAGGTAAAATGTTCACAAACGAAAGATGCAGAGAAAAACTTACCCTACTCAGTCTTCTTTTCCTTGTTAGATGGCAATGGAATATTCTTTAGAAGGATATCTTCAAGTTTCCTATACTGGGCATGAACAATACTATGTGCTAGAGACAACTTCTCATCAATTTGGTGCTGGTATTTGTCATACAATACAGGGACAGAAAGAGTAAGAAGAACCCCTGCAGAAACAATCATATATAAGGAATATTTCAAGGAACTATTAAATTAAGCACTTAGCTTTTAAGAACTCACCAATGTAGACAAGGGTAAGGAAGTTGCAAAGACTGCCAATATATGATGCTAGCCACAGAGCAGAAGCAACCTGAAGAAGAACAGGCACGTTACTCATGAAAAGTTGAAGAGGACTTCCAAGTACACAAAAAGCGCAATTGAGAATGTACTAGCTCCAAACCTGAGCAAAAAGTTTCAAATTTCTACCAATGGCAATATCACGTGCAATAGACAGGGCGTAGTTGGCATACACTTGAATCACATCAGCAGCCTCAGCAACAGTCTCCTCAGGTATCTCCAAATTCGGAACCGGTGGCAACGGCCTGAAACACATTACTGAATTAAACTTCATATGTCTTAATTAAAAACAGATCCACAAATGGAACAATCTCCACTTTACTCTCCATAAGATCATTAATTATTAGGCAGTATAACGAGAACCCAATTCATTACATGAGTTAATTTATCAAAACTTGACTTTAAATAGACACGAAAGGCAACAAAAATTGTTTCGTTTTAAATACCGGCAATTGAGCAAAGTTGAAACACAAAAAAGAAAAAAAAGAGTGCCGGGATTATAAATTACCTATTGAGAAGGGAAGCAGATTTGGCCCATAAGAAGAGAACAACAACAAGAAGGAACAGCACATTAGCCACAAACGATAACAGATTGTAACCACCTCTTTCGAACAGCAACCACAAGCCCGTTGCTCCAACGAGTACTATCACACTTCCAACCCATCTCCTCCATAGCAACACATCAGCAACTATCAGACATCAATTCAATTTAAACAAAATCAAAAACCAACAAAGTCAAACCATAAAATAAATAAAAAGAATTTGGGGAAATCGGATCGACCTGAGCCGCCACCGAGAGCTTGGTAAACGTTGAAGCGACGAGGAGGGATTGTTTCTCCCATATTTTGGTTTTCGTTTCTGGATCGGAACTTTTAGAAATAAAAATTGGAGAAAATGAGACAAGAAAACACAGACTATTTGCAAATAAGGAGGAGAAAGATGGTGTGAAATGAAATTCTAAACTAGTCTTGTGTTGCATGCGATTTGATTTTAATAGTATTTAACAATCATAATTTTTGGAATTTTCACAAGTGTGTATTTGTTTATTTGTTCCATCATTATTAGTTAGTGATAGGTTATTTTCAAGAATAATAAAAAAATGTTGATATGATTGATGAAATTTTGAGGGGTTCGTTGACTTTTTTTTTTTGCCTTATTTTTGACTATCAAAGAAGAGACTATTTCTAACATATATTTCATAATGTGCTTATCAAATGAGGCTCAAATTTTATGTTAATAAAGATAATGAGCTACTAAATATTAATAATATATTATTAATAGAGATATTTTTTTTTGAATTGAGTTATCTAATTTTTAAAATTTATACATTTAATCGAAAACTTAAAAAAAGATAATCAGTGAAGTAAAAAAAAAGAGAGAGAAGGTTTGCTACTTTTTAATTGATTTACATGTTTAATTTGTTTAGTTTTTAAAATAAAAATGAACACTTATTTTTAAAAATAATTTTAAAATATTTATAGAAACATTTTTAAAAAATAATTTAGTTAACATCTTTTATTATTTTTGTGCAAAATAAGTTAAATAATGAAAATAATGGTCTTCCAAGGTATTTTCTAAAAAAATGATTTTCTTGTAACTTATTTCATACATTTTTTCACCAATCAAATATATTAGTATCAAATAAAAACATGAAAAGAGAGATAATTTTACTAAAAATAACTACAAAAGTAGAATCTTGTAATAACAATAACAAACTCAGTTTTCTCATTTTGAGATGGTCGGTTGAGAGATATCAATTATATGCAGTCTTCTTTTTTTATTTTTTACAAAAAAGTTATTTCTGTAACTCGAACTTGCAACCTTCTAAATACAAAGAAGTAACTTTATCAGTTGATTCAAGGCTTATCCTCTTGTATTGACAAATTCTAAAAATTACAAAAGGGGGATTTGGATTTATGATCGGTTTATCTAATATTAGAATTAAAATTTGCATACAATTTGAAGGTTTGATTACAATGTAAAGTAAATTATTTAAAAATAATATTTAAGAATAATAATAACGTGAAGTGACTATGTTTTAAGACAAACAATTTTGGAGTTTGATACATGTAATGAGTATAAAGAATGAGCCACATATATTTAGTATAATCTAACGACCTTTTTTAAGTTTGCTGGTTAAAGGTCTATATAAGAGACTTATATTTAAAAATAGTAAATTCAATCAAAATAAGAGTCATCCAATGAGAATTAACGGTTAAAAATTAAAGATTAACTAAATTTTCTAGTGGAGTTGGATTTAAAATTTATTGTTAAATTATAATTTAAAGGATTATGTATAAAAGGGAAACATCTAAAGTAATATCTCATAACAATTATTATTAATCTTAATTAGAGATTTCTTTACATAATTAACATGCTTCAATTTTAACTAACTTGAACGTAGACCTACAAACTTAAGATCAATACCTATTATAAATTCAATTTATATCATAATCATATTTATTTTACTAAATTTAAAACTTAATATAATCACAATTTACCGACCACATTAAACATCTATCTTTGTTAAACATGCATTGAAAGTTGTTCTAGGTCTTGAAAAGCTTTTCTAACTTGGATAGTTCCATTCAGAATTTATTAAAAGCATCAATAATTCCACTTCCAAATTTATGCTCTATTTGATAATGTAAATAAAGTTAATGGTTACATAGTATAAAAGTATGTTTTTTTTATAAATTTAGTATTCATTGATAAATATAATTAAATACTTAATTAAAATTTAGTGGTTCATAACAACTATCAATTTAAATTTATGTATTTCGATAAAATGATGTTTACTTTTATAGTTATTTTGATGAGCCAAGGAGGAGGTCAAGCAGGTCCTTGTTCAAAATTCTCGCTACCAAGAGTAAGTGGCCAGGTTCTACATTGCATGAGTTAAGGTTGGTTGTTACCTTATGTAACGTGGATGTATGTGAGCTGAAGTAGTGGATAAGTTGTGGAGTCTTGCTTAGGATCATGTCAAATAAATAATATGTATTTAGTTGCTGAGATAATGGTCACGATAGGCACTTTTGGCAGCCAAGTATTTCCTATTTTCTAGTTAAGCACATTAGGCTAGGAGCATTGTTATTTAAATCTCTGTAATGGCCATGACTGGATCTATTTTTTTTTTTTGCAAATTAAAACTAGTGGTTTAGTTCTTGCCTACAAAGAACTCTCTCAATTTTATTATTTTTCTTAGCGTTTATTGGGACCTATTATTTGGTATCAGAGCTGGGGTTGCTATGACAACCAACAAAGAAAGAATCAAGAACTTGGAGAAGGGCCTTAAAGGTCTTCAAAGTTGTTTGGGAGATTAGTTCAACATATTGGAGGACATCATTAGAAAACTGTCTAAGACCATACTCTCCAATCGCACTACATCGACCCACAACAATCTTGAAACCAATTCGATTGTGGATCGAGCACGAGGCACGAGGGAGTAATCGTTGAACAATTTGGAAGGGAATCGATCATTATTTTCCTTTAAATTGACTAAGTTGGAATTTCCTCGCTTCTCTGAGAATGATCCAATAGAGTAGCTCACTAGAGTCGAACAATTCTTCGAGTATTGAGATACTCTCAATCAGTTCCATTAGCCTCTTATCATCTACAAGGCAAAGCAAACGCATGGTGTCTATGGTTAAAGAGGGGGTATAAAGAAGAAGGGAAGGAGGTCTTGTGGGACTTATTTCAGGAAGAATTGTGGGCTAGGTTTGGCCCTCTTGATGTAGAAGAATTTGATGAGATATTGTCAAAAATCAAGCAAAGTGAGACTTTGCAAAACTATCAGAAGGAGTTTGAACGGTTGGGAAATAAAGTTCATGGTTCGCCACAGAAGGCCTTGGTGGGGACTTTCATTAGAGGTTTTAATGCAAAGATAGATGAGAGCATTAGAATGTTCAAACCAAAAACTATAAAGGATGATATAAGCTTGGCCAGGATTAAGGATGAACAATTGAGCCAACAAAATAAAACTGCCTACAGACCTGTAACCTAACCTGTTATTGATGTATCTATTGTGGCCAGACCAAAACCAAAACCGATGGTGAAAAGATTATCTTCGGAGGAGATGTAAAGGCATCGATCCCAAGGCTTATGCTTCAGTTGCAATGAAAAAATCACACCTAGACATAGGTGTGGAGGGGGGCAAGTTTTATTGATGGAAAGTCATGATGAGAGCTATGAGAGCGGGGAAGAGGAAAATGAGGAAGCACATGATATCTCTCTCTATGCCTTATCTGGATGGATTACGCATAAGACCATGAGGGTATTGGATCATAAGGTGATAGTTCTCATCAATAATGGCTCAACACATAACTTCATTAGCGAACGGATGGCCAACACATTGAAGCTGCCTGTGAAGCCAACAAAACCCTTTAATGTAAAGGTGGTGAATGAGAAAAGTTTGAAATGCCAAGGGCAGTTCAAAAATGTCCGAGTTTTTATTCAAGGTATTCCAATTGAAATTACTTTTATGCACTTCCCTTAATTGGGCTTGACTTGGTGCTAAAGGTACATTGGTTGGAAATGTTGGGAACAATCATATGTAATTAGAGGCAATCCACTATGAAATTCCAATGGGCAAACTGAATGTGCAAATTGAGAGGCATTGATGCACCAATTCAAGCAATTTCTTTGGAAGCCCTCCACAAAGACATTAAGATGGAAGCTTGTTATTAGTTATTTGCCATCAACAGGAGACTACTTTGATGAGTCATGATATTTCCCCTGACATTAAAAAGTTACTGGAAGATTATGAAGACTTATTCCAAGAACCAACGTAGCTTCCTCCCACACTGGCCATTGATCATTGCATTAATCTAAAAGAAAGAGTAGAACCAGTAAATGTGCGCCCCCTACAGGTATGCTTATTTTCAAAAAGTCAAAATTGAAAAACAAGTTCAAGATATGTTAAAATTGAGACTTATTAGATATAGTACTAGTCATTTCTCTTCACTTGTCCTATTAGTCAAAAAGAAATATGGTTCTTGGCGTCTTTGTACTGATTATAGAGTGCTTAATGTTGTGACCATTAAAGATAAGTTTCCAATTCCTACAGTGGACGACATGCTCAATTAACTATATGGAGCTTCCTACTTCACTAAGCTTGATATACGAGCAGGTTACCATCAGGTACGAGTTCACCCTAATGTTATTCATAAAATTATTTTTTGCACACACAACGACCACTATGAATATTTAGTAATGCCTTTTGGCTGTGTAACACACCTTCTACATTCCAATCTGTTATGAATTCAATTTTTCTTCCTTACCTTAGGAAATTTATCCTAGTTTTCTTTGATGACATACTAATATATAGCCCCAATTGGAACATTCACCTTGAACATGTGACTAAGGCTTTTGAAAATTTAAGGCATCACCATTTTTTTGTGAAGTGAGTAAATGAAACTTTGTAATGCAAGAGTTGGAATATTTAGGACACATAATCACGTCCCAGGGAGTAAAAGTTGACCAAGGAAAAATTAAAGCAATGTTTGATTGGCCAACACCTACTAATGTATCATAATTGCGTCATTTTTTGGGTTTAACAGGATATTATCGCAAGTTTGTCTAAATATATGGTCTGATAGCACGACCAATTACCAATCTTCTCAAGAAGGGGCGATTTGAATGGTCAGAAAAAGCAGAGACAACATTCCAAACATTGAAAAATAACTATGACAATAACCCCTATGTTGGCCTTGCCAAAATTTGAAGAACCTTTCACAATCGAAGTTGATGCATTAGGAGATGGCATTGGCGCTGTTTTATCTCAACAAGGGAGGCCGATAGCCTTCCTAAGCAAAGCCTTGGGTGTCAACAAACGTGTATGGTCTATATATGCTAAAGAGATGTTAGAAATTATACGTGTTATTCAAACATTGAGACCTTATTTGTTTGGCCAAAAATTTTATATTCTGACTAATCAACGCAACCTTAAATATTTTTCTAGAGCAGAAGATAGCAACACCTGAGCAACAAAAGTGGGTCACTAAGCTTTTTGGCTATGATTATGAGATAAAATATAAGCTAGGTAAGGAAAACGGAGTCGCAGATGCTTTGTCCAGGGCCGCATATGATCCAAGTCTCAATATTATTAGTGGATCGTAAACACAACTCTGGGAATTAGTCAAAAGTGAAGCTCGTGATAGCCTCTACATGGTCAAGATCACACAATAGGAAGCTCGTGATAGCCCCTACATGGTCAAGATCACACAACAGGCCACCAAAGAACTTAAAGGTTCTTACACAAAAAAAAAATGGTTTGGTTTATTACAAAGGTAGAGTTGTGATCCCTCCTCAATCTAAAGCCATGCGATAGTTATTGTATCAGTTCCATAATTCTCCAACAGGGGACATTTAGGCGTACTTAGGTCATACAAAAGAATTGCACAATGATTATATTGGCCCTCTATGCATCAAAGTGTGAAAGAATATGTGGTCGTTTGCGATGAATGCCAATGTACCAAAACTAAAATGATGTCACCAGTTGGGGTACTTCAATCACTTCCAATCCCTTCCTGAGTTTGGGAAGATATTTCCATGGATTTCATTGATGGCCTTCCTGCATCCAAAGGTAAACATTTTTTTTGTGTGGTGGTAGTCAGGTTAAGTAAATCAGCTCACTTCAGGGCATTGGCACATCCATATACTGCAAAAATAGTAGCTAGAAATCTTGTGGAAGGTGTGATAAGCCTATAGTGGTTTGGCTCTTGCCCAGAAAGAACACTCTCAATTTCATTATTTTTCTTAGCGTTGATTGAGACCTATTATATTTATTCAATTTATGTTTTGTTAAGAACAATAATATACAAAATAGTGTCAAAGAAAATTCGAATAACATAGTTTTATTTAGGGATAATCAATCCCAAAGTGCTCAACCTTTTAAAAAAATTCAATTCAGTACTCAAGCTTTTATGAGGAGAGACAATGTTACTATTATAGAGAGGAGCCAAGTTTGTCATGCTTATAAAGGACATGCTTCAAATGTTGGTTTGTACATATCATTTCCACTTCCTAATGCTATTTGGGAGGATTTGTCTATGGATTTCGTATTAGGGTGGCTTCCAAGAACACAAAGAATAATTGTATCTTTGTAGCTGTGGATAGCTTTTCTAAAATGACACATTTTATCCCTTGTAAGAAGATGGTGGATGCAATAGTGGTTTGATAATTACAAAAGTTGTAGTTATTTTCTGTTGCAGTTGTTAGCATTTTATTGTTTACTGTTCAAGTTTAGTGCGAAGAATTTAATTCTTTGCCATGTTTATTTTAATTTTTATGTTTCTGCATGTGTCACCAATGGTAGAGGATAATGATTCAATTTGGTGTAGGAATGGAGAATTGTTGCATGAAGAAGGGAAGAAGAGAAGAAGAAAAGAAGTGAAGTGGCTGCGGCAGAAACAGCCACGAGCGTGG
>JANIMX020000559.1:1022814-1034313 GCA_024582655.2 Erythroxylum kunthianum
GTTGCAGGCCACTTGTAGGAGGTGGAATCATGTTCCATCGCTGCTCCCCAACATGGTTGCCAAACGTCCTGGGCTGTGTGGTTCCATAGACTGGCGCTGCGACTTGTGTACTGGCTTCGATAGTAGGAGCGTAAGGCGCGAAGTTGGGCATCCCCAACATTCCAATGGATCCTGGTGGTTTCATGACCACAGAACTCGGTTGCATTGTGTTAGGTTGAACCATGCTAGATGGCCCTGCCTGCGTGGGCATTGTGCCGTAGCCGATGGGTGAAGAACTCGGCTGCCCGAGATTTACCCCGGCTGCCGAATTCTTGGCAGCAATCCTCTGCTATGCCTTTTCTAATTGGTTCTGCACCATCGGTTGAATGATTTCCGCCAGCTGTTTCGACATTTGATACATCAACTCATTGAGACCTGAGTCGATTTGCTCCTTGATGAACGAAGTTGTCATTATTATCGGTTGCTCTAATTCTTCTGATGTTGCCGATACCTTAGCTTTGGTGATTGGTGTATTTCTCGGGCCAGGTGTATTGGCCCGTGACTGACTAGGTGTCATCATGGCCTGAATTTCAGTGTGCTTCCTAGGAGTGTTTCCTGATTATGATTGTTGACCCATTATCGCAAGTTGTTTTCCTGAGCACAGGTTCATACACTAGATTCTTTTTCGATCAGGTGAGGCAAACTCCCAATATGCTCGCCTATACTAGTCCCACTGGGCGTGCCAAAATATGTTATCGTAAAAATTGATGACTTAGCCGAGATGCTGGCTAAAGGTGATAACAATGATTCCCAATATTAGTCAATTGTCAAGAGAGGGATTCTATCTCCTGACTGTGGATTCCCAAACTACTCTAAAGAGCGTCTGGTGTGGAGGGCAATTTGATAGTTAAAACTAAGTAAACTAAAAAGCGAAAGAAATTGAAATAATAAGCTGATTGTATGAATTGTCGAGAGACTCTCGTTGTATTTATACTTGATATTTATAGGTTTACAGTTTGTGTTACACTCAAATATTGTATCTATACAGGTATCTATCTAATATATGCAATCTTTATCTACAAAAATTTAAATTCTGGACGATCTTATTGTTTATCTTATCTTGAAAAATCCTAGTTCAATACAATAACTTGTAAGACTGTCGTCCTTCTTTATGCTTCTATACACGCTGATTCGAGCGGATTCCCCAGGATTTTGACTTATCCATTTGTTTTCAGTCTCCTTATAATCGGCTATTAATATATTCTGTCGATATCCCTTTGCACTCGGCTAGCAATGTTCTGCCAAGATCTCCTTACAATCAGCTACCGATTCGTTTAGTCGATCCCTTCTTTCAATCGGCTAGCATATCATATGTCACTAGTCGATATCTATTCAACAATTGGCTGCCAATTCTTCTAACGTTACCAGTCGATATACCCCTTTTAGTCGGCACACATCCTTACTTATTCGATTGGCATCGGTTTTACCTACTCATCTCACCTTAGTGTTCTCATCAACTTTTCTATATTTGAAACCGAGTGTTAACAATATTTAAGTAAAGAAATACACATATTTAAGAGAGAGATTAGAATAGGTAAATTGCATTTAAGTAAAGAAATACAAATATCAATGTTAGCACCAAAGGCTATAATTGCTTTATTTGTGAGTCGTAAGAGGTCAAAGGCTGAAACCCAACACACTCTTTCTACGTCGTCGTTTAGAGAGGAGAAGAATAGCACAAGAACAAATGTTGCCAACAACGTCTTTCCAGAGAACCAACACTCATCGTCCTCCACATCTCGCCTTAATTCAACTGCCCTTAGTATATCATTAAGTTTCTCATCCCTTTCTCTTATATTCTTCTTCTTCTCACCACATCCCATCTCAGGATCACAATTGTTTTCACGAAAAATCTTCTGCTTAACCATTTTTTTTTTAATATTTCTGTTTAATGGCAACAAATGGATATCGAACATTCGTTCTGCAAATGCTTCACCTTTGCACCTCCCCTGAAGTTGTGTAAGTTTCCTTTTTTTTTTTTCATTTTCATCAATTTGAACAATTGAGAATTGAGCCTTTCAATTTTTTACCTTTTCTATAATTGCTCATAAGTGACAAATGATCTCCACAAAAAGGAATATTATTTCCAAACTGTTTCAGTCTCTCTGTAGAATGTTTCTTGTCAGAAGCGGAATATGTTTGGGAGAAAGGTTCGACCTTGTACTTGGTTTCAATTTCACTTTATTCTTTTCGAGTGATAATCAATTTTATTTCATTGTCTTAGCAACGATTCAGTATCTTACCAGTCAAGATTTAATTGTTCGTATTATGTCAAAAGTTTCTAACCTGGCAATTACGCAATTTTGCATCTGACACGGGAGGATTGGCTATCAGATCACAAGTCTAAGTTCATTTCCGCTGATATATAATCTTTTATATGTTCAGCATTCATTTTATTTGCCTTGCATGATTATATTGTATTAAGCAATTACAGGTGGTCTTTCCCATTCAGGATTTTCAATCATGTCTGCTCATTAACATGCTGTTCAGAACAACAGTTTGGCCTTTTGATTTTTCTGAAATGTTTAAGTTCATTTAGACTTATTTTCTAGATTGAATATTACTTTACTTATGTAGACTAAACATGTATTGCCAAGACCTTTCTCATTTCTTTAACATGCAGGGACTGCTTTATTAGGAAATAAAATAAAATAACGAAAGACTAGTGATATCTTTTGAAAAATGAAAACAACAATCCCAGAGATGGATTTGGTTTTAAGTTATAATGAAGTTCTAAATGAAAATCATTAACATAAGATGTTAAACTTCATTTAAAGTAGGAGATATGCCATTTAGTGTGCTTATATGAATTTCTTTGTTATGATTTGTATGTTACAATAGCTTTAATACAACATTTTTTTACTTGTTATTTCAGACAGGTAATTATTTTGTAGGATTCAATTTTTGACTAAATTTTTATGTTGAAAGTTTTGAGTTTGTTTATAAGACTCTCACTGTAGGTGTAAATTTGTGCAATATTGAAAGCTATTTGAAAGATTGTTGCTTTCTATTTGGTCTCTTAGCAACTAAGAATCAACTGGCACTCGACCCTACTTTTGTTGTAATCTGCAGCCTTCTATTGGTTGTTGCAAGTTGCAACAATGGCTTATTCTGCTGCATAAGTTAACCATATTTTTATTGTTCATGTTAACATCTTTTTCAGTCTATATAATTAAGACTTTTTACTTGATCATTTAACAAGAAAATATTGAAGCTTAATTGTTCTGTTAGGAGAAGTATCTTCTGGGGACTTCTTTCTTGGATGTGCAACTGATAATTATACTTGTGGCATAACAAGACTATCTTGATCTTTTAACATCTTAATTCTTCCAAGGTAAGCAATATATCACATGCATGATGAAGCAGTGCTGGGTTTTGGTTGTAACAGTTCTGAAGTTGAGCATTGTTTTAAATCAGAACTTTTAGTTTACTGAGCTTCTGTTTTTTTTTTCATTAACTGCCTGTTCAATGACCCTGAAAGTCTTGTCTTCTGTATTAAATCTTAATTTTGTTGCTTGTCTTTCTGTGCCAGGTATGACCATAGTACTGCACATGCTGTGTTTGTCGTTATTTCAGTGTCACTTCTCCATTTGTTAATCACAGGAGTAATTCTGGCAACATTTTGTTAGTAAGAGTCACTATCCCAAACTGTGGGTATTTGAAGTAACATTGTATTAATACTGCACATTCCTAATTAAAGACTCTTAAATCCACTACTTTTACCCATTCACTTGATTAATCACTGTAATTTGACTCTGTGTTGGAGATGAAAAATTAAACCAGAATTATGATATTTAAACTTCACAAGTAACACAGATTCAAACTTTACTAAAGTACACAAGGATTAAGCATCATTAATAATTCAAATTACAGTTCAGTTAGGTTCCTGAGAAATTTTCATTTTTTAATTCTCAAAAAGTGACCTATAAAGCCATCCACTCATTGCGCTGCAAAGTGTCACAAGCTCTAGAAGCCATCATGTTTTCCCTTTTTCTCTTTAATTTGCTTTTGCATGCATGGTGCAAGATATCCAGAAAATCAATCTAGGTCATGATTTCCTCATTAGTACAGATATATTCTCCAGAACAGAGCTAATTTGTCTTATCTTGGAATCTCTCTTTATGTAGGGTAATTGAGGCCTGCACACATGATTGTGACATTCATTCATTCCATGCAGGTTTTTGACTAACACATCTTCGGGAGGAAGCACTTAATAGTCGTGTTTGAGCAAATAGGTTGAATAGTAAGTGTAAATTTTTTTGTTTCCTGCTATGTACGAAATATATTTATATTGTTTGTGTGACTGTAAGAGGTACTGTTGTTTCTCTTTGAAAAAAACAGAGTATTGCCTGCAAGGGATGTTTGTTTTTCATTTGTTATATTAATTCTTATATCTTTATTTATTTTTAATGTGGGAACAATCCTATTCTCAGTTTTTAAATTTGATGTTAGTTTCTATTTCCGTCTTCCATCCATTAATTTTTCTAGTTCAGTACTTGAACTTTGCTAATCATTACACATTAGTACTTCTGTTAATATCCTTAGATTGTACTTGACATCCAAACTAGACATACACGTTATTCACAGTTGTATGTCCAGTTTGAATTCCACCAATACCGTGTAAGATTTTCCTTGAGGATATTAACAGAAGTTCTAATATAAAATGTTTAGCAAAGTTTAAGGGTTGAATTTGAAGATTTAATACTTGGAAGATTGAAGTAGCAAATAACTTAAGAGACTGAAAATATGTTTGATGCTTTTTATGTGAAATAGCAAGTTCAATTCTATATTCAACAATACAGTGAAGTTTGTTAATTAGTGCTGACCCTTACTTTTCCCTGGCTGAGGGCTGTATTATTTGACATACAATGCGATTCTTTCTTTCCAATGTTTGTCATTCTTTATGGCATGTTCCATGTCACTTCGTGTTTTGACACTTCATTTTATCTGGCCAAGTTAATGATCTTAAGTTCCTGCTCTTTTGTTTTCTTCTGCAGTGATACACTGTTTTCTTTCACCATTTCGGTAGCTCATACATTCATACCTGTTCTGCTATCAACCTGCTTCTCAAGGTGGCAGCCTCCTACTATCATTATCTGAACTTTTTAGGCTATGATAATAAGCTGATTACTTCAATTGAAACATCTCTTCAATTGTAAGTATTAAATACAATATCTGATAGCTTCACTGTATGTTCTCTTGTTGGTTTGTTGTTTTAACTTTTTGTTCTCTGAACCTTGCAGTGATTTTAAGTGGCTTCAATCCTCCAAAGATACTTCATGTGTATTTTAGTCAAAGGCTGTGATTTAGGCTAGCAATTCAAATAGCTTTATATATAATGACAAGGGAGGATGGGAGAATTCAGAGATGGCATGACTTCTGAAATGTCACTGTTCTTTCAAATAGATGTAGAAGGCTCTGCTCAAAATTGAAGAGCGATCTTGCTTCCTAGGCCTTTTCCCGTTGCAACTAGAAAACAGAAGCACATTGAAGTCGGGCACATGGGACAATGTCTTTGATCAAGTGGATATAATCGATTCTAATGATTTTCATATGGTCCTTTTATCTGGAAATTAAGTAAAGTGATAAGCCAGGATGTGACTGTGTATGGATCCTTAAAATTTGGAAGGATCGCATGCAGATGTATGTGGAATAGTAGAGTGTTTTCTTAAAGTAACAGATGAGACCATACGAAGCTGGGAGAGTGCCTTATAGGTTAAAACTACTTGAAAGGCCCGATGGGAACTAAGAATAAAATGTGAAACTACCCGTTGGTGGATTCCAATTTGAGAGGGAGACATCAAAACAGAAGGAGCCCGAACTTGTGATTCAACTTCTAATTACCTGACTCATCCGCGTAAGAATATGGTTATTGTGCAGAAAGCCAAATTCGTCAAGGAAAGTCACTGCACTTTCTCCACCACATTGTATGTCTCGTCAACATGAACGGCAAGTGCAATGTTTATATCTATTCGGTAGATCAGAGCTTCAGTCCC
The DNA here is from genome assembly GCA_024582655.2 of Erythroxylum kunthianum. Lineage (NCBI taxonomy): Eukaryota > Viridiplantae > Streptophyta > Magnoliopsida > Malpighiales > Erythroxylaceae > Erythroxylum > Erythroxylum kunthianum. Next base: position 1,028,850 of record JANIMX020000559.1, read on the forward strand.
TGTACTTTGTTGCATGCATTTGTTCCACCAGGACCCTATTTTACTAAAATTAACCAAACAAATGTTGTTTTTTTTTATATTCTTTGTTTGAGACGAAATCAACTCCATAATGTCCTGGTTAGTTATAGGTCGCTTTAATATAGTCGAACACGTATCTGATGAACGTGTAAACAATATTATCTGTTAAATTTGCCATCCATGGGGCATTTGACTCGAGCTTGTTGCATGGGGACGTTGAAACTTAAAATCTTCTAATATAGAGCAGATAAGATTAGGTCCTCAGCTACATCTCATCGTAAACTACGTGTACAACTTTAAAATACCCCATAATTCTACTGAGTTCTTAATTGAACTGGTCTTTCACTGATTTGGTATCTCAAGAGCTGGTAGTTGATGATAAGGCCAATTTCTTGAATAAAATAACAGATGACACTATCTTACCAAATCCTGTGTAGTTAATGACCTGATGATTTTGTTGCCAAATTTAAAAACACCCGATTTGGTATTAAGTGAACCAATTCAAATGACCCTTTAAGAAAATACTTGTTCGATGGTAGGACTCTTTCTAGTTCAAGTTAGTTGTTGGCAGAGCACGTTTATTTAAGGCGAATCTCTACTGAACACTTGAGGCGATTCCTTGTACGACTCGCAATTCACTCTATTTGCATTTGTTCAATTGCTTAAAACACTTTCTTGTTAAGTATTGTAATTGAAACTGGCTGTACATTGAGTGACCTTCAGTTCAGTTGTAATAAGCTAACAATTCCCTCAAGTATGCTTGGTTGTTGGGAAGATGACTTGCTATATGTTTGCACCTTCATAACATCAATGCAATATCCTTGACATTGGAAAAGATGGTTGTTGGAAAATTTGACTGACCAGCTCCTTTGCTTCAGGCTAAAGGAAATTTCTTGCGTTCTTCTTGTACCAAGGCAGGAAAGTAGCATAAGGAGTCGAACTTGTAGACGCATATTGAGAAATGATAACCACTGTGTCCTAAGCAATTGCTTCTTCGGTGGATTGTCTGTCTTAACCTAGGAAAAATTCAGACATACATATGAAACTATCATCTCAATTTTCTGACGGACAAAGTAGGTATTGTAAGAGATCATTGACAGTGACAAAGACGCATCTAAACAAGGTCGCATGTTCTTGTGATAATGGAAACCTACCAATGATATACATAATTCACTTGCCGAGGATTAAGGTCGCAGGTTCTTGTTGCTAGTAGGTCATGGCTGTCTTAATTATTCCATCATACCTAAACACATCGAAGACAAATATTTGGTGTACTGGCAATGTCTCATGTGGTTGATCACCTGGTAGGTACATTATTTAGAAACCAAGTTACTAGTTAACGGATAGAAGTTCAGGAAATTGGCCAAGTTGCAATATCTAGTTATCTACGCTTTTTATGACATCTTCCATAAGAACATATAGCTAAGAATACGTTGCCAGGACTTGGTAATACTCGAAGTTCAACCTATTTTTGCAGGAAATGTAAAGAGTAATTTTGGTTAAGAATAAGCTTCAATCCCACATCTTATCTTGAAAGATACATTTAAACTAATTCCACCTAAAAAATTAATATGCCAATTGCCATCTTCATTTAGTTGTGTTACATTTTTAAAAAAAAATGAGAAGATAGAGATGGGAAGTATACAAATTTAAGGAATTGAAGAGAGAGGCAAGAAGCAACCAAACATGGCTTGTGTTGGTTACTAGCCGATGGAAAAAGAAGAAAGTTTTGGTTTTTGGTTTGCGGGCCATAAAAATTAACATGATAATGTTTTTAACATCAATTGATTAGATGGATCATTTCATGTTTAATTAGATAACATAATCAAAAGCTGAACTCCGTTGTTGCTTGACAGCAGGTTTTAAAATCCATTATCCATCGTCCTTGTTTTAGTCTTATCACATAAAGAGTAATTGATAAAGCTGCAAAGTGTGGCTGCTAACCTTAACCGAGAGGAAATGTATCCACTGCTTTTGCACCATTAACTCTTGTTGGAATTTTCTTGGGATATAAGCATTTGAAAGAGAATACAAGATCCTCGAGACGCATTAACAAGTCAACAAAAAAGGCTGCCCGTAAATGAGCAACTGTTGATGCTAAGGGGAATGGTAGGTATCTTTCGTTTTCACAGGAGACGAAGTTGTAGAAGATTTGATTGAATGTGGAGAAAAATAAGCAGAGAAAGCGAGAACGGTAAGGCCTTTAATTATATTAAAGTAAGACTTTTTGTATTGAGTGTGGAAACATTGGATAGATAAGTTTCTTATTGATCGAGCTTGCTGCCAGCAACATCCACCACAAACCTGTATCTCACATCATTCTTCTCCAGCCTCTCAAAAGCAGTGTTTATATAGTCCATTTTCACCAACTCAATCGTAGAGCTCAACCCCTTTTCCTTGCAGAACTCAAGCATTTCCTCTGTTTCTTTCATGCTTCCAATGAAGCTCCCCGTGATTGTCTTTCTCCCTATTAAGAGTCACCAAGAAATAAAGTAAGGCCACAATTGGACAAAAAAAATTATTAGCTTCTTCTCTTCTTAATTGGACAATAGGGTTTAATCAATTTAATAACTAGAGCACCTACTGGACTGGAACTTTTCAACTTTCTACAGAAATGGTAGTCAAGTTTAATGGAAGGATAGTCTTTCGTCGAGTAATGAAACAATCAATAACATGCTTAATTATAGGGGAACAAAAGCTACAAGTTGAAACAGCACAAGTGTTAACATGAACGCCAAAACTGACTAAGAACAGTATCTTAACTTTATGGGATTCCCAAGCAGAATGACCGAGAAAAGACTCACCAAGCATAACCACAGGTGTAACAAACTGAAGCGGGGTGTTGATAACACCCATCAAGATCAACTTCCCATCAAGTTTCAACAAAGAAAGGTAAGGCTCCAGAGGATGGAATACGGGAACAGTGTCGATGACATAATCAAGAGAGTCAGCAAATTCTTGCATTTTAGTTGCATCTGAGCTAACTATGTACTCATCAGCGCCAAGATGCTCCAAAGCCTCCTCTCTTTTCTTATCAGAAGAGCTAATTACAGTAACATGGTGTCCCATCGCTTTTGCTATCTTCACTCCCATGTGCCCAACTCCTCCAAGCCCCAATATGGCTCCTCTTAGTCCACTCTGCTCCAGTCCAAAATGTTTCAGTGGGCTGTAAATTGTTACCCCAGCGCACAATAGAGGCGCTGCTTGCTCCGGTGACATACCATCCGGTATCTTCACTACAAATCTGTGTAAAGTGCAAAACTTTATGTATAGAAGTACAAGTTTTTGTCGTCCACTCAATTTAATAACCAACACACTCTTATTGTGAGATGGGTTCTTTAATCCTATTCATTCATTCCTCTTCTATTTATTAGACTAAACATAGCTGTGCAAACTGTGAATGCAAAAGTGAGAAAGTTCGAATTCTTACTTTTGATTAACTACCATAGATTCAGCGAAGCCTCCTTGTGTTGGTTTACCATCAGTGTAGACATCATTGTACGACCAGATTTTCTTGTTGCAGTATTGCTCGTTGTCAGATTTGCATGGCCTGCACTCTCTGCAGCAGCCTACCACAGCGCCGACACCAACGACGTCTCCAACCTGGTAACTGGCCACAGCTGATCCAACCTCCAACACCTCACCCACAACTTCATGGCTATTCATCCGTAAGAACAGTTATTACAGTTAGAATGCGAAAGCAGTAAAGCTCACGAGAAAATATTCCAATGTCTTAAAGATAACAGTGTCATAGATGAGCTTGTACCCAGGGACCATGGGATAATGTGACATGCCAAGATCATTCTTGATTTGGTGAATATCAGTGTGGCAGATTCCACAACAGAGAACCTTGATAAAAATATCCTCTGGACCTGGGTTTCTACACAGAAAAGCATAAGAATATAAAGAGAGTCCATTAATAGTACTTCTACATATGTATGTAAAAAAGTATTAGATCATATGAAAAAAAACCTCAGGGTGTAGGTATAAGGAGATAGGATCCCCGATGGGTCTGTTGCTGCCCATCCAACGATTGGTCTTTCAGTTGCAAGGCTACCCATTTCCCAAGATGAACGATGAACAATGGAAAAAGGAGGAAGACGAGTTTGTGGCACTAAATAAAGGACTATGAGATGGTATTTATATACAATTAGGACGAGATGTAAAAGCAAAAGCTTACTTGGCGATGCCACAACACGACATCTCAGCAGTGGGACCTAGAGGTTCAGACTGAATTAGGTGATTGGAGTTGGTGGAGTGGGCATCCATTGCTTCCATCACCGTTTAAATTTTCATTTCCTCGGCGTTTTTGGTAGGTGAGCTGAAGCTGATGGAGGCATAAACATTATTTGTACTACAGTATCTTTATGGGACTATAACGTAATCACATTTTCCACAAAAGCCTTAAAAGGAATCAAATAACGCATGAATTAGCCATCCTACCTGCATAATCTAGGGACAGCTATTTGGCATTATTTTGAGTTTCAAATTTAATATAAATTTATTTAGTTGAATTTTTAATGTTTCATATTTAATATTTATTTTATTATAATTTATTTTTGTTGTATATTAAATATATAATCTAATCATTTAATACTAATTATTAATAAAATAAAATAATTATTAAATTTTTAATTATTTTATAATAAGTAAAACTGTTTCAAATTTAATAATTATTTAAATATATATTTTTAAAATTTAAAGTAATTATTTACTAAATAGATATTTTAATTATAAATCAATTAGTTTAAATTTTTAAAACTATTCATATATGTAACACCAGACCTTTAAGTCCCTTATCGTTGTATATGAAATAAATTGTTGAATAAAGTTTCAGTATTTTCTAAATTTAGATTTATCGTTAAATTTCGTTTAGACATGTAAAATGTTTTGGAATTTATTTGGAATGAATTCGAAACTATAAGGTACTGAAAATGAGTTTAAAAGGGGTTAAAAGTGATGAAAATTGCCTGAAAACAGCCTGACACGGCTAGAGTATTGGCCGTGTCGTTGGGCGTGTGCGGAGTAGGACACACCCCCCGACACGCCCACGTGGGCGTATCTCTGGGCTTGTCGAGTCGTCTTCCTCGTTTAAAACAGGTCGTCGCTGGCGAGAGGAGAGAGAGAAGAGGAGAAAATTAAGGGGAGAAAAACAACTCAACCACTAGCTCATTAGACTAATTGAGGGCCAAGGAACACAACTACGGAGTCGGATTTGCGAGATTGTCGACAGTTTTTGAAAGATTTGCAACGGAAATTTTAAGGTAAATTTTTCGATCTCCCTCGGTGTTAAGTTTCGAGCTATGAGATTTGAGTATGTTGTGTATTTTGGATTGTTATGCATGTTAGAAGTTAGAACGGAGAGAAATGGTTAAGGTTTGGGTGTCAACCGGCAAGAACAGCGTTCAGCCGCCAGACACGCCCGTGTGGTCGTGTGGGATGGGCG
>JANIMX020000559.1:1123460-1133888 GCA_024582655.2 Erythroxylum kunthianum
GGGATACACTTCTTTTGTAACTCTTATTGGACCATTCTCTACTAACAAATCAATCTTTCTTTGAGGCATATTTTTCTTCCAATTTCCCGGATCAAACAAATCATTCAATTCTTCACCATTCATATTTATATTTTCTTTCAAAATTTCATCATTCACATTCACATCCTTAGAAAAAAAAATCTCATCAACAGCCACAAGGTTCAAATTTTCATCATTCATCATCAAATTCTCAGGTAACTTTTCTTCAGCATTCACGAAATTTAAATTTTTTTCACTCTTAGGCAAAAATTTATCAGCATTCACATGACTCAAATTTTCATCATTCATCATCACATTCTCAATCAAACTTTCATCAGCAGTTGTACTATCACATAAACTCGGCATTATATTTTTATGTTTTACATACCTATTCATAGATCCTGTGAGTGATTGTGTAAGTTTATCTTGTCTTTTTTTTTCTTCCTCTTCGAGCTTCCTGATTCGTATTTTTTTTTACCTGTCATAACGTTATAAACAACTATATTTAAATCCCTACAATTAAGAAACAAGCAAAAAATTCATCACATGAAGTTGGGATAATTTTGTAATAGTATAAATTTTTAGAAAAAAATATGCAACAAATAATATATCAATATGGGAAAAATTTTAAAAAGAGCATAATTAAAGAATGCAAAATCATACTCAACTTGAGTTTTAATTGGTAAAATCATAAAAGTTATCTAGATTACCGAGTATATATTTGATAATAATTAATATGTTGAATAAACCTTGTTTAGAATTCTAAAAATTGTAATTTGGTAGTGATATTCAGTATAGTAATAACAAAACAAGAAATACCCAACTTTGACCAAGAAAAAGAAAAAAAAATACATTAAAATAATATTATAACAATTTGTTGGTGGGGCAATAGGTGTATAGGGTTTGCTAATTATACTTTTGAAAGAAACCATTTTGACAATGACAGTACAAGTGGAAGGGATGTCAGAATGAAATTATATGTTAACAGTTAACATAATAGTCTTTGGATTTTGCATACGATTGCAGTTGAATATAATCACTTACAAGACACAGCTGCAGACACAGGGCAGCAGAGTTTAGCAGACGCAGGGCGGCAGGTTTAAGAATAAAAGGTAAAATACGGTAATACAAAAAATTAAATAAAATTACTATTATTTAAAAAATTAATTTTTTAATAATTTTAATAAGACCCTATTTAAGAGAAGATCCTAGGCTATTGCCGCCTAAGTTGGCTCCTCCTAAAACAGGCTCCGTCTAGGTTGGCTCCCTCTAAAACAGATTCTGTCTATCACTCATCTTTATTAAATGTATAGAAATGATGTTTTAATAAGTCAACGAAAAAAGACGAAACAAAATAAGAATAACGTCAAAGGTGTTACATAAGTTATGGAGAGAAGTGAAAACAAAAACACAAGTGGTGAATTTGAAGAAAAAATCAATTCTCAAGCCCTTCCAACCAAATTCCTCCCACATATGCCTATCAGATATAGTTTGAATATGCTACAACCGAGAGCTTAATGAAGACCGTCCATTTAATAGTTCCTAACCATTTGTCAAAGCAGTACTTTATGTGCGAAACTATGGTTGTCAAATGATGCATATAAAGCGTATTAATTTGTTAAAAATATATATCATTAATCATATCTTATCGTTTATCGTATGATACGTAAAAATATATATTTATATATAAAAATATTTATGTATTTAGTAGTTTAAAAAAATTATTATTAACAAATAAAACAACAATAAAACTCTAAAAATAAAATCATAACGTTTGAATGCCCAAGTATGCTTTAATATTTTAATGTATGATTTAATTAGATGGTTTTATTCTTAAAAATTTTTATTATTTTTTTCTTAGTATATAACGCAATTATTGTGTATTAGATGTATAGATCAATATGTTTTAGTATATCGATCGATCGATACAGTAAAATTTCCAAAATACTTTAATGATATATATCGAAACTGCTTTGTTGTGATACATATCGTACGATACGTAATGATGAATATCGAAACTGCTTTGTTATGATACGTATTGTACAATACGTAACGATACATATCGAAACTGCTTTGTTGTGATAAATACGATACTAATAACCATGGACGAAACCATTCATGTAAACTTAAGAAAAACGGAGAGAAATGACTTATTTTCATAATCATTTCCAGGTAAGAAAAAGACACATACCCACAATACAATGGAATGCAAGTTAGGGCTATATCACGACAAGCACAACTCACTGAATTAGCCATCTCTTATAGGCCTTTCGCGTCTTTCGAATGCAGATCTAGTAATGGCTTTTCCACCTCCACAGGGTCCAGAAATAATTGTTTGATGCCAACCTGGCCTGTGACTCCTCACAATGGAACTTCATCTTTCATCCTAGAAAAATGGTGGTCAGAATAAACAAATAAACATGAAACTGCTGTCAGAAAATCTGCCCAGATAACAAGACCAATATTTACACCCATTCATCGACTTCCGTATTTTGTGCTGCCTACTAGACTACGACCATGAAAATTTAAGACAACTTATTTCATTAATGATATTTCTAGGTAATCACCTTTACAAGCATGAGAATGAATTACAACATATGCACACAAGTAAACAGAAGATTACAGCCACAGCTTTAACCATTAGAGATAGCTAGACTTTCCCAATGACCTGAAAAAGTCAATCATATGGTTGAACACGTCCTCCTTTCCTTGTACACTCATAAGGAAGTCCAAGTGACCATAGTTCTCCAAATAAAGCAACTTAGGTTTGGATTGCAGCTCCTCAATAGTGTGCTCCACGTCTGACACATCTGCTAAAGCATCGTGACCCCCATAGGCCATCCATATTGGCAACTTCTTGGGTATGCGGCTAAGATCAAACGTTGGGGGTTTCACCTGACCATAAAGTCTAAGGTTCTTGATTATTCCATAATCATACTGGGAAAATGTACCCTTACGGATCACTGTCAAACATTGGAAAATGAAAACAAAATAAATTAGTTATAATCTAGCAGCACAGAATTTTATCCTATTTAATAAACAACCGTCAAGGAAAGATGGGAAAGAAAACAAAAAAGAAATACGAAGAAAACCAAAAATAAATAAGGAAAATGTCATCCAACTTGATTACCTTACGAACTCCATAGTTCCTTTTTAACCAATCACCACAAATTAAAAAGAGAGAAACAAAAAAGTTGGCTTCTGAAAACTCAACAGAATCAAAAGATAATTATCATTGCTTCGCAGATAAATAGCCTCATTAGAACAAAATGAAACCAAAACAATTACTCTGAATACAGAACTTATGCCCTTTACTTCATTTGCATGAATAAGAGCAGAAAGGGTGTGTTCGGAGCATACTCTGGAAAAGATGGTGCAAATTTTTTGCAGACGATGGGTGAGGTTCATACTCAAGATAGGAATCCACACGTGAATTATTGAAGCAACAATTCTTCCCTGAAACATTATAACATACACAATAAAAACCAAAAAATTATTAAAGAAGAGAAGGAAAAAAACTGAAGCAATCAAGAATCATATATATGCCTTTTAGTCCATGAAACAGAAATTTTATCACCTCTACTCTATAGAATACAACTTTATGCCCCACCAAAATAGATTTTCTCACAGGATAATCGGCAAAAAATCAATGTACAACTATTCCAGATTTCTTGGTGGAACCAAAAGAAGACTTCGATGGACCTTGTTCTGGACGGGTGAAGTTTTATTTAGGCTTTCTACCAAGTCAACATTTTGGGGTTATATTGCTGGAAAAATAATGGATAAGGGATAGATATACCTATAAAAGTTTCCAAAATTTAAGAACACTTTAAAATTTATCTTAGAAGATAAAGGAACCACAAGTCAATAGTATTAATATCCAAGAAAAATCTATGCTTGTAGGATGAAAAACATGCAGAGAAGAAGTTGGACAACAAACATAAAGAACTTTTGTGTGTGTGTGTGTGTGTGTGTGTGAGAGAGAGAGAGAGAGAGAGAGAGAGAGGACCTGTTATGGTAGTTAGCATGTCATTGCATTCTAAGTGACCATCGCACATGGAATCCAGAAGGTTAATTAAGACTTCACTGGATATAAAGGATATCACAGAATGAGTAAAACTAAGTCAAAACCAGAGAGATAGAGAGAGAGAAAGAGAATGATTAAACCTCCTCAAGTTCAATTGATGTATGCCTATCCCAAGTACCATCTATAAGAAAAGAAATTATAAGATGATCAGATCAGCAGGAATTGCTTGTGTAACTTATTCTGGAAAATATCAAATATGCTCACCAGATCCAGATGAAAACCAACCATTCTAAGAACAAGTGGGGCACTTATATGTTCTAAGTATGATATTGGACAAAGCAGAGCTGCAGCTTCTACCGTTTCTGCTATATCTGGTTGTGTGAGAGCAGCTAAAGACATAATTGTCCCCTACAGATTGAATGAAATAATAAAATGCACACTTAGATGATTGTTTACACTTGTAAACAGACATAAGCAGTAAAATGCAAGACCTGTGAGTGTCCCACAAGGAAAACTTTGGAGTTTGTTGTTGAATTTATATGATACAACATTTGTGCCAGGTCATGCGTTGCTAATTCCTGCCAACTCCAGTCCCAAAATTCCTTCAGGAAAAAAGAAGATGCTTATCAGTCTTCCCACTCCACCCAGATATGGATAAATTGGCAAATATTGAAGGACGTTTTGCATACAATTTTCAGGTCCTCCGCCAAATAATGAATAACAAAAATCACAAGTTACGGAGTAAAAAGGAGAATGCATAATTTCTATAAACTTTACCAACCTTGTCTCTCGCTGACAAGGAAACATGTCCATGACTCCAAAATGTCCCACGCACATTTCCAACCCATACATCAAAGCCCTCATCCGCCAGGATAAACCCTAGTGACTGCTCCGGCGAATCCAAAAACCAAGCATCGCCTGCCTATGTACAAATAAGTATGGGGGAATATGAAGATCGGATGATGTCAGAAAACCTAGTTTTAATTCACCATTGACCATTAAATTCCTATTGCACATTTCATTTTGTTTATATATTTATATAGACATAAGAGCAATTCCAATCCTTACTTTTTAGGTTATGCTATCATCTGTAAAATGTAGTCCTTTCCAGACACCGACTAGGAACTGGCATCCCAATACCAATTATAAGAATTGAAAAAAAAAAAGCAACTTAAAACGAGTAATCAAAAAAAAGAAATCCAAAACTTTCTGTGAACAAATTCGTAGAATGGTAAATATTCATCATTGAAATCATGAGAAAAATAGGAAAGAAGCTCACCATAAAGAGTCCATGTTGAAGCAACACGGGAGGTCCAGGCCTTGCTCGAAGGTTCGCATTAGGCGACGACACGCGTTGAAGAGCCAGCAAGTAACCGTCTTTTGTTTGAATCTAACATACAATTCACAACAATATATAGGAGACCCATCAATACTAATCATTTACTCTGTACATAACACACAAGAATGAGATAGAAAGAGTACAGTGTGTTCAGCGCAAGGATAACCGGCAGGTTCAATGAGCTTATTGCACAAGGTGTCTTCCGGTGATCGGCGCTTTGTAATGACATCAACGGCCTTGGAATCTCCGATTACGAAGAGAGCGAGAACCGTTGCAAAGACGATTAGCAGCATATCCGTTATTGGAAATCGGAATCGGATAGGCTTGGAGTGTACGGGCAAAGCCCCTCTCTGCCTCTGCAACTCTGACTATGATAGTCTTGAAAGTTTTATGTTTATCGCACGCGCTGTGTCAAGCGCGTTTCATCAGGTTTGGTAGAATCGGGAACATGTTCCGCAAATGTAGAAAGATCATGTTAATTGATCAACCAATGCACAGGCTGCGCTAACGTTACAGAGATATTTTAAGCATCAAAGTTATACCGCAATTTGCACCTATTATTTTGTATGACAATCTCTTTTAGGTCTATTTAAGCAAGATTCAGTAATTGTTGACAATTTTACATAATTCCGAATGCTTCGCGACTTTTGGGTGTTTAATTTTTACACTTTTTAAGAAAATTGAGGAAGCACTAAACTAATAAAGACAACAATATGAGCATGAAAGAGATATAGCAAATGCTAATATTTATTACTTCCCTCAAAATATATAAAGAAATGCTCTCTCAATTTGAAGTGAGAAGCATGGCTCAAATAAGTTATTTATAAGTACCTCTGGATTGATAGCCAAGTTTATTACTTCCCTCAAAAGTACACACTAGTTTGGTTCAATACTTACCCATGTCAAGTTCATTAGTCATGTCCCGTTCATTTGAGCATACACTAAGTCCTTAGTTAATCAAGCACTTAGCCTTAGCTAAGTTGGTTCATACAGGATCCAAAACTCTAACAAAACTCGCACCATACTTAATATAACTTGCTAAGTTACCTTGGAGTTTTTGCATGTCACCGTCATGCATGATCTTCAGTTAACCTTTGACCAAAGATTTGTTTCCAGCTAGTTGTGAATTGCTTTCGTGTGCTAACGGGCTAACAAACCACGCCCACCAAATGAATTCAACGCCCTCATCAAAATAGTCTAAAGGTAGGCGTTCACTTGATCCTCGAACTGCCACATGGTAGTATATTTCTTCTTTGTAGCTTATGTGATCGGCTTTCCCTTTTACTGGATTAAGAATTTGGTCCTTTAATTCATCTTATGTTGCCCAATCATCCAATGATCAAAGATCTTCTCCACTTGATCCTCGAACTATTGTCTTACAACTGGTGGAGCTCTCTTCACCTAACTCCTATTCAGATCTAATGCATCCTCATAGTAAGGTTTGAGAAAACTAACATGAAAAGTATAGTATACCTTCAATCTCTCAGGCAACTTCAATCTATATGACACGTTCCCCACTTTACGCAGCACTTCAAATGGTCCATCATACTTTGACACCAATCCACGATGTACTTGCTTACTTGAGATATTCTTCCAAATTTGTGGGGTAAGTTTCAACAGTACCTTATATCCCACATCGAGCTCTGACGATCTCTTCCACAAGTTCGTTTGCTTCTTCATCCGACGAGAAGCTTTTTGAAGACTATCCCACGACTCATCCAACAACTCTTGCTTCTCTATTGCGAACTTGTACGCCGCATGACCTTTTCCACCTGTCCTTTGTTGTGCAATCTCAAGTGGAGTGAGACGTTGTTGTCCCAAGGCTATCTCAAGTGGACTATTCTCTGAAGTAGAAGATATGTGCAAGTTATAGCAAAATTGTGCAGTATCAAGCAAACTTAACCAGTTACGTTGACTTGCACTTACATAATGCCTTAAGTACTCCTCCAATAAATCATTGATTCTCTCTATTTGGTCATTCGTCTATGGGTAATTTGTCGTTGAAAACTTCAAATTGCATCCCATCATGTTGAAAAGGGACATTCAAAATCAGCTTGTAAATTTGGTGTCTCATTCACTCACAATGTTTGTAAGGACTTTGAAGTATTTCACCACATTCTTATAGAACAACTCCGCCATAACATCCTAGGGACAAATTATTGTGTTGGCACGAAGATTGCATATTTAGAGAATCTATCTACAATCACCATGATTGTCACTATGTTGTCCACCTTTGGAAATCCATCAATGAAATCCATGGAAACTGACATCCACAATCTTTCGGGAATGGATAAGGGTTGTAGCAAACCGACTTCCTTCTTCCTCTTTGGCTTATCCAACTGACACACAAGGCACTTCTTGACATACAACTCTATATTATTCGCCATCTTCGACCAATAGTAGGAACGAGTTAGGAGTGACATTATCCTTTGAACTCTAGGGTGACCAGCCCACTATAATTCATGCGTCTCCTTCAACAATTGTTTCCACAAGCCACCAAAACTTTACACGTACACTTGACTACTCTTAGTCATTAATAGCTCATCATCATCGAGCCAAAACCTGTGTACAACACCTTCCTTGACTTGTGAGATTAACTTACAGTATATGTTTTCTAATGAAGTTGAAGCTTTGATTCGCTCCAAAAGGTTAGACTCTACCTTAGTAATGACATATAGGTCCACGAACACCTCCTTCTGACTCAATTCATCCGTTACGTTATTATGCCTCCCTGATTTATGCTCCCACAAGAAGTCATATTCAGCAAGAAACTCCTACCATCGGGCTTGCTTCGGGGATAACTTCTTCTAGGTCCTAAAAAATGTGTTGGAAATATTGTCGGTTTAAATAACGAACCTGGTCCTCAACAAGTATACTTACCATGTCTCAAGGCAATGCACCATTGCAAGCATCTCATTCTCATGCATCGAGTATCGTTGCTCCGCACTGTTAAGCTTTCAACTCTTAAATGCTATGGGGTGACCCTCTTGTACTAAGACTCCACCAATGGCTTGTTCGATGCATCAATATATACCTAAAATGGAAGATCAAACTCAGGAAGCTTCAACACAGGTTCGGTTAAGATAGTGACTTTAAGTATCTTGAGTGCCTCTTAACATGCATCCAATAAACACTACTCTTTCTTTTTCTTTAGTAAGTCCATCAATGACACCGCTTTCTTTGAGTACCCCACTATAAACTGCCTATAGTAGTTAGTCAGTCTAAAAAAACTCCGCAACTCTCATACTATCGTGAGAATTTGTGTAACACCTCACTCCCGCAAAGTATACATTCGTACATCCCGAGGACATTTGAGTGCATACCTTACTAAAGTGGCGTGTTAGAGCAATCAATAACAAATCAATAACGGTATCATACTGAAAAGAAAATCATTAAGTAGTGTCTTTTCTGCAAAACTAATAATGATTTTCATTTCCGTATGATGTCGTCATTGATTTGTTATTGATTGCTCTAAAACGTCACTTTCGTAAGGTATGCACTCGCATGTCCTCGGGATGTACGGATGTATGCTTTGTGGGAGTGGGGTGTTACAAGTTGGTATCAAAGCAACCTATACCCGAAATTAGTCAATTAAAAATGCATTTTCTAACATTGCAATGAAATTCTATCATATGTCAATTCATGTATATGTCGTGCATGTAGACAAAATAAAATTCCTATGTTGATACATAGGACACTCAGTTCAAGTAAAACCCCGTTAGCAAAGTAACAGGTTACGAGCCACGATCGTGACTTCTAAGCCACGCTCGTGGGAATTGGTTTTGTGTTTTTAGCCACATTCGTGGCAGCAGAACCACACTTGTGGGAAGACAATTCACGATCTTGGATTTGAATCTACGATCGTGGGATTGCAAACCACGATCGTGACTTCTGCAAAACACATCCGGTAAGCATTTTTAAGCCTCTTTTAACCAGTGATAATGATTTGTAAATATCTGGAGTTGTAGAAACCCAAATAATGTGATTTTTGTTGCGTTCTAAACTAGAAACACAAATCTACAACTTCTGTTAGAGGGTATGAATTCTAGTTCTACCTCTAGGGGATCTGAAATTCGATTGGGAAAATGAGTCCTAACAGCTTGTTCCTGTTTTGGACAAACCTTGATATAATGTTTATAACTTTTGTTCTAGATCTCGGATTGACCTGATTTTTAGACAGTAAGCTTCCAGCTTATTGTTCTTTCTTTCCTCAAAATTTTAGAACCAATTAAATTCTATAAGTTAAGCAATTGTCTTCGGCAGGTCACTTCTTCTGGTGATCTTCTCAAATTGAGTTTGAATTGTGTTTTAGTATAATCTTCTGATTTGAGTTAGATACCCGAGAAAGTCAATTGAGCATGTGTAATCATGACATCCACATATGTCCTTTTGATTGAATGGAAATTTGATAGGTGCAATTTTGTTTTACATAATATAGACGATCTTCAAGTTCAACCACACCCCGATATTGCCGGACCGTCCAGACAATAGCTTGTGGAAGAAACTGTGAGTCAACCTAGATTGTATTACTCTTTGAATATTCTTGATTGACTTGTATTGTGAACTGAAAATTGTGATTATATGCTTCTTTATGTATTGAATGTCGGACTCAGGTCCGATAAATTATGTTGCATAAATGTGAGGGAACCCTCGGGGTCTCCCAATTGGATTGTTTAAATTGAAATTTGAGAATGAATTGCCTTGACATGAATGTGAACAAGGAAATACAGAATTGCGTGCTCAACTTTACATTGAATGTCAGACTTAGATCCGATGATAATGAAATGAAACGTGTGAACTGAGTGAAAGTGATGTCGCTTGTTATTGCATGAACATGCATAATCACTAAATTAAATGTTGTGACCTTGAGGAACCATATGTACCGACTGGAGCGAAAGCTCATATTGTGCACAAGAGTTGTGAGCTCTAATACTGATTGACTAGACAAATGACTGAACCCAGTGTCCAAAAAGGACACGGATAAATGAACATGGGGCTCGGTCACAACTAAGAGCTAAAGCAACGAGTCACATGTCCATTTGCA
>JANIMX020000559.1:1170636-1187394 GCA_024582655.2 Erythroxylum kunthianum
GTTTCTTCCCCATGGTTGTTTGCCAGCTAGAGCCATGGGGCGGGGGTTTATCCAGTGCACACCGCAAAGTAGCAGCTGCGGGTTCCTACGTTATCAAAAACAAAAGAACTTAGCCTTACTTCATTAAGAACTTAGCCTTAGTCAAGTTGGTCTATATATGGTTTGCAACTTTAACAAAAACTCGCACCATGCTTGATCTAACTTGCTAAATTACCTTGGAGCTTTCGCATGTCACCGTCATATATGTGATCCAGCCAACCTTCGACCCAAGACCTGTTTCCAAATAGCTATAAAGTGCCTACATATGCTAAGGGGCTAAGAGATAACTTTCACATCATCTTTGTCATACGAGTTCATATAAAATTGTTTTCAATAATTAAAGTAACAATCCAAAGAATTAAACTTTAATACTTGTACAAAAAGTATTATGCGATATCCAACTTAAAACAACATTTTGTTTAGTTGTTTTCAATCAAAATTTAATAATATATTATAGGATAAAAGATATATACTCTTGTTTAAAAATTTTATTATATTAGTTTATATTTAATATTTGTATTATATTTTTAACTGAACTTGAAGAAAAAAAATTAATTATAGAAAACTTTTGCTAAGAAAGTAACTTATCTTGACCATTTGAGACATGAGCACGAATTAATCACTGCTACTCCTTCGACCCGAACAGGTGATACTCAATCCAACCATTCAGATGAAGCTTAACCAAGCCGGCATTCCGTCCAATATTACTATGATGCCAGAAACATCCAATGCTTCTTTTTAATAAAGAATTAGCACTTTAAACCTATTTTTGTCTAAATACATATGTGTCCAAAGACCGAAAATTTTTAATTGCGATAGGAGACGTTTATAGTTTTCTATTTCTTGGCCATGAACACATACTAACTCGTATTAATTTTTTTTTGGAGGAATTAAAAATTAGAGAAGCTATTTCTCTAACACTCAATGTTGTAGATGAATGATCAGCGTGATTCCCGCAACATGTACTAAATCCTGAACAAATTTTGTCTTCTTTTTTTTTCAACTATCAAACAATCTTCACGTTGATGTTTCTAAATTTTCACCAATATGGAGTAAGATGTGGCTTCCTGTAGTTAACAAAGATATTGATTGTCTAGACTCTATAGATAATGGTTTCAAATAAATAAATTAGGTAAATTATATAAAAAAATTCAAAATTTTACTTAATTTAATAATCTTAATTCAAATTTTAAAGTATAATATTGAAATGTTCCAAATTTAACTTTTTTACAAAAATAACTCTCGGCCATGTTACCGACTATTTACCACGTGTCTGACACCCTAAACTAAATCCTACACATTAGATATAATTTTTAAAAATTAACAAAAATACCCAAAAATGCTAATAAGTTAGGGTAAATACCCAAAATTGTTCAACTCTTCTCACCATCACACTTTAATATTAATTTCCACACCACTTCTGTGTTACTGCCAATCTACCACTGCACCACCGTCACAACACAAGGTATACTTCACACTTTCACTCACTTTAGGTTTCATACTGTCACACCATTTGCCTTCGACCAAAGTATTACTAAGTGAAGAGAGTTTGTCTTTCGTTGAATCTTATTTCTACTTTTCCTTTCTTTATTCTTGTTGTTTATTTAATCCTTGATTTTTCGTTGATGCTACAGTATGCTAATGCTATGCCTCGTAAAACTACTAAAATCTCTTCTTTTTATTGTTTTAGTTTCCAGACTTTTTGGATTTTCTGGGCTCTTTTGTATGCTTTAAGTTTTTGTTTCCCCTGCTCTGTATACGATCCAACAATTTTACACCTCTTTGTTACACGCTTTAAGATTTCATTTTATTCCCTAATTTGCTTTTGAATTGTCGTTGAATCTATGTTGCTCATATTTTCGTACTATCTTTGCTTCTCTTTTGTAAAACAACATTACACAATAAACCCAGTTTTCTTGCTTGGTCGAGTGAGGAATATCAATTGTACACAACTTTTCTCTTGTATTTTTTTTTACAAAAAGATTATTTCCGTGACTCGAATCCGTGACCTTCCAGTCACAAATGAATAATCTTACCAATTGTTTCAAGGCTCGCCATCTTTACTTCTCTTTTGTATTAGGTCAAAATGAGTTTGACTTTGAGCTTTGATGGATCAAAGGTTCTCATTTAAATAATTATCTATTTATTGAATATGATTATGTTTCATCTTCATAAACCTTATCAAGAGATGGTTTTGATAGTTTTTTAAAATTATATTTTAAGACACACAAAAGGGTTTAGTCATAATACTCCTACCTACTTACAATATGTTTATGATCCAAACTTTTTAATTACTCTATTGAGAAATAGTGATACTGTGCAACTTATTGAAGCTATTTTTTTGAGGGTCTAGATCATTTAGAGTAACTTTTTTTTCATTTAGCCTAATATCATTGTAATTTTAATTCAGCTAATTCCTGTTACCTTGTATTATAACTTTATGATTGTTTTATTACTGATTAATGCACTATTCCTGACAATTTGTTTGATCATGTTTATGACCTAAAAGAATTCATATTAGGAATTAAATGTGCCTGTGTTGTAACTTTTAGTCTATGTTTCCATGTTATCTCTTTATGCCTTGAAAATATAAAGTGGCTTTCCCTTTAAAACACTCAATATGAGGGTTGAGAGGTAGTATCAGTATTTAAAAATTGCAATACCTAAAGCACTATGTCCATTTTGGTTAAGGTACAATCAAGCATCCAAAATTATGTAATTACAAAGGTTAAAAACTAATATGACAATTATTTGTAGTACAAATGTTGGTAAAATTTGAATTTCATTATGGTGGAGTATTGAAAAGAAATAACAAAAATAAATATGTTGGAAGAAAAAACAAAAGGAAGAAGAATATGAGTGTTGATGAATTTAGCACGTAGTATTAAAAAGGAGTATTAAATGATAAAGAGCATATAGTATTGTCTATGTTCTATAAAGTTTCTGAATATTCAATGAGATGCTTAGAAGAGTTGAGCTTATACCAAAATAAGGACATGTTATTGATACTTAACTGTATGCAAGAATTGAACTACCATAATGTTGAAGTGTATTATGAGTATAGTTATGAGAATCAAATAAAAGACAATGAAGAATTTGATTATAATATTAACAATGACTATGAAACTAATATATAGCAACATATGAATAAAAAGGGTTATTCCAAGTTCAAGTAGAATAAGATGATGAAGATTTCGTTGTTATGAAGATGAGTTAATCTGAAAATAATTCATATGATGACGAATATATACAATTGATAATGAAGATTATGTTATTGCGGGAGCAACAACAATAACAACATTCTAATAGGAATCTCGCTGGTGATACGGGATATGAGGAGGTTTAGAAATATGTAACCTTACTCTTAGCTAAAGGAGGAAGTGTTATAAACAAAAGTATTTAGGCTCACTAAAAGACACAAAAATCGAAGGAAAATGTTCAAAAGATCTAAAAAAGATAATAACCTCTCTATGTAAGGTCCTTTACCTGTATCCTAGTTCGCCAAATTTTTCAATAAGGGCCAAGTTCTTTGAAGTTCTAATAGGTCCATATCGTTCCTAATCACCTCTTCCTAATTCTTCTTGGGTCTTCCTCTTCTTCTCTTGTAGTTCTTAAATACAATCTTCCCATATCTTCTTACTAGGATGTTAAGATATCCCCTCTTAACATATCCGTACCACCTAATCCTTGTCTTTTTTTAATTTACTATTCATGTTAGTCACCCACAACTTGTTTCTTACTATTATGTTTCTAACCTTATCTCTTTTTGTAAGGTTGCACATCCAACAAAGCATCTTCATCTTTACTACCATTAACTTATTACTATGCACCTGTTTGATGAGCCAATATTCTGCCCCATAACGTATGGCGGACTTAATTGCTAAATGGTATAATTTACCTTTTAGTTTGGGTAATATCTTACTGTCACATAAAACTCCTGAGACACTCCTCCATTTAAGCCACTCTAATTTGATATAGTGAACTATATTATTATCTATCTCGCCATTACTTTGAATGATAGATCTAAAGTACTTAAAACAATTTTTCTATGGTATAACTTCTACACCAATCTTGATCTCCACATTTAATGCAACCCTGCGACCCAAAAAGTTACACTCTAAGTACTCAATCTTAGTCCTACTCAATTTAAAGCCCTTTGACTCTGGCGTATCCCTCTAAAATTATAGCTTGACAGTAACACTCTCTTTTGTTTCTTCTACTAAAATATTGTTATCAACAAATAACATATGCTAAGGTACATCCCCTTCTATATTATTGGTAAGTTCATTCACAACTACTGCAAACAAGAAGGGGCTCAATGAGGATCCTTGGTATAGCCTAATATCGATAGAAAATACTTTGTATCTCTTCTTGTCATCCTTACTCTATTTTGAACATCTGCATGCATATCCTTAATAACTCGTATATAAGCAATAGGAACTCCCTTAGCTTCTAAATACCTCATGTGACTTCCTTAGGTATCCTGTCATAAGCCTTATCTAAATCAATGCAAACCATCTGCAGGTCCCTTTATCTGTCCCCATAATATTTTTTTAATCATTTAAAGAGAAGTATGACTTCTGTTGTAGGCCTCCCTGATATGAAACCAAAATGGTTTTATGAGATAAGTGCTCCCTTTCTGACTCTCTTCTTAATCACCATCTCCCATAACTTCTTGACTTGACTGAGTAGTTTGATGGCTCTATAATTATTATAGCTTTAGATGTCCCTTTGTTTTGTATAGAGAGATCAGTGGGCTAGGTCTCCACTCATCTAACAATTTGGCAGACTTGAGGATCACATTAAAAAACTTGGCTAACCAAGCAAGACCCTCTTCTTTTAAGCTCTTCCATACCTCTATGGGTAACTCACCAATTCCTACTGCCTTTCTACTATTCATATTCCTCAAAGCTCCTTTAATTTCTTATATGCCGACAATAAGTAAAGCTATGGTATTTCTTAAAAGTACTAAGATCACCTAAGGAAATGTTTTTATCTTTTTCTTCATTAATAAGCCTATAGAAGTAGCTCTACCATATTGTTTTGATGTCATTTTTATCCACAAGCACCTGTCTTGCTTCATCTTTTATACAAAGAACTTGATCTAAGTCACTATCTTTCCATTTCCTAGCTCTTCCCATCCTAAAAATATCATTTTCCCCATCCTTAGTTTCTAATCATTGATATAGTTTCTTGTAAACTCTACTTTTGGCTTATAATACTATATTTGTCAGCTCTTTCTTTGCCAATTTGTAACTCTCTCTATTGGCTATCCTCTCTTCATTTGTGTTGCTATCTAATAAAGCTTTATAGGCATCCTTCTTAATCTTCAATGATTTTTGGACATCGTCATTCCACTACCAAGATACCTTCTTACTACCCCTAAGTTCTATAGAAACTCTCAAAATCTCTTTAGCTATATTTCTTAAATAGTTACTAATAACACATACCACATTAAAAATAACATCTTTCACCTTAATCTTTAAGGACAAAATCCTATCATTGGTCCAACCAAGATATCTACACCATTATGTAGCCTTGAATACCCTAAATAGTCACACCACCCAATTTTTGAAATATTTTTACTTTTTGTTGACAAAAAATCTGATGAATGGGTGCACAAATCACATGCACTAATGATCGCAAGTAAATAAAAAAATTAGATGGTCTAAATTTGAAACAATAATGGCCTCCTCTCGCTTAAAATAACACGAGTAGTGAAAGACCTTACCAAAGGGAACCCACAAAAAGCAGTGAGACACGACTTTGAACCCAAACATAAAATGAGCAAAGGACTTCTCCTTGTAAATGAAATGAGTGGAAAATGTGATACAAATGCACAGTCTTTACACATATAAGAAATTCGTTGCGAATAGTGACTGAGTGCAACGCAACTTCTCCCTACACCTAAAGTGTAATCTTTAAAACTATACAAATAAGTCAAGTTTCAACAAAGAAGGCAAGTGGATATAGAAGATGGCGAAAGCTAGAAAAAAGAGACTTGAAGAAGAATTAAAGGGTGGGGGTGTGTACTTGAGAGATCAAAGAAAATAAAAAACCCTAGAAATTAAGAAGCTGTAGAATGGGGATTTGGTTATGCAAAGACAATAAGTTTAGAGAAAGTATCTAATAACTATAATCCAAGATTGAGATTCGAGACTACCCAGATAAAGAAAAGTGAAAAACTTGTCAAAATTGGACTAAGTTGGAGAGGAAGAAAAGAAATGAGAAGACCCTATTGAGATTGGAGTCTGAAAGGGTACAAACAACTTATAGGATTGTGAATTAAACGTGAAAATGTAGTGGCCTAGATGGGGAAACTTTGAGAAAAGCCAATTGGAAGTTAGAGTTCAATATTTCTCTGATAGCCAAATCCTTTTCAAAATGCCCAGCAAAACACGAAAATTATGAAAAAGTAAAAAAAACCCAAGATCTTGAAAAGGCTTTAACATATCTACCCTTACAAGATTAAAAGGAAAGAGAGACACACCAATAGAGAGATATAAAATGCATATGAATATGGTTATTAGAAAAAAATTAGAGGATCACCGAAACTTCAGATAATAATCCCACATGAAGCTATTAAAATGGAAGATAATATTGGTACCTATAGATGTTATTAATCCAGTGTACTGATAATGAAAGAGAACAAAACATGATATGCATATTAATAGAAAAAATGATGATAGATTAATAAATAGTTGAGGAGTTTAGAGAGATCTCTAACGTACGGTATAATCGATATTGCCAAGTTACAACATCAAAGTAGAGATTGAAGGAGGAAATAGGGAGGATGAACTATCAACCAATAAAAATACTTATGGGAGAAAATGAAAAGAAATGTGGCAAGAAAGTATGTTGTGGGTTTGTATGTAATAATGTTGTGGATAAGGTTGGAAGTAGTGGAAAAGATTCCAGTGAAGAGTTAACTTATTCAAAACATTTATAAAGAGAATAAGGGAGTTCACATGGTTAATGAGGATTGTGATGTTGAAGTTCATCCACCAATTTATAGTGATGATGGATGGTTCAAGGAAAATCATAAGGAAGAAGTACATTATGTTTAATCCAAAAGTGGATATGAAGGATTTTCAGTTTAAATTGACATAAAGTTTAAAGACAATATGTAATTCTGGGAATTAATAAAAATTATGCAATTAAAAATAGATATAATGTTTCAATGGCAAGATATAGTATAAGAATGAAGGCTATTTGTGATTCTGGTATAAGAATAGAGTCTATTTATGGGCCACTATATCCATTTAGGGTATATACTAGCTAGATTGGAATTGAAAGAATTTATTGTGAAAATATTAAAAATAAACAAAGTTTTAAGAAAGTGCAAAGAAATAAGCAAGCTAATAATAAATGAATTTTTACACAAGTTTAGAAGAAATTTAAACTAGTTAATTGGTAAAATGATGAGTGATCTTCAGAGAAAGTATGTATTAAAAGTGACAAAATCCCGATGCTATAGGGCTAAATGGGAAGCTATTGTGATACAACGAGAATCTATGAAAGGTCATTATGTGAAGTTATGGTTTTATGGATAAGAGTTATGATAGGCTAAAAAACAAGGGCTATTCATTATCTAAATTAAACTTGAAGAAAAGTCCAAATAACCAACATTCAAGAGGTTTTATATGGGATTTAGTGCATTAAAGTATGGTTATCTTAGTATTTGTAAAAAATAATTGAGCTAGATGGATATTTTTTGAAGACATTTCTTGGAGGCGATTTATTTGCTACATTTGAGTGTGATAGAAACAATTATAAAAGCCATAGAATAACTTCAAGGTGAGGAATCCTAAGACTTTTGTGAAAGCATTTAATGGATTCGTTTATGATGCTCATAAAAAAAACTTGAGAATTTGAACATTATGGTTATTGTGATTTAGTTAAGGATTTGAACATTATGCTTGTAGTAATTTGAACATGGTGAATCCACTACATGTTTAATCTTTATTAAATGACTATATGAGCTTTTATATGAGAATTCAAAAATATTTTGCTAAATGAGGATTGTTGTGTTGTTCTCTTCCCTTTTATAATATGTGCTCAATGTGTAGTTGGCTTTATGATAATTCATTTTCTTGCAAAAATATTTTATTATATTTGATGTTTATTTCTTACAAATTATTGATAAAAGAAGTAGCTAATGAATGAGATAGGAAATTGTTAGGAAGGTAGGGAGTTCAGTGTTCACAAAATGCATTCGTCTTCAAATCAATAAGTAATAATGAAAATCGTAAAAGTATTAAGTGTTTGAGTTAATTTGGTGACCAATAACTTTTGTTATATAAATATTAGAGAATAATTTTGGTATTAGAGAGTGTCCCATTTCCCCAATAACATGTATGAATACAAACTAATCATTTAATAATCAAATGGTAAATTTAGTTACAATTATAGACATGAATTCAAACTAATAAAAGCATTATTTATTATAAAGTGTTCAACAGAGAGCGTACTATTAATTCAATAACAATGTTTTTTAAATCCTTGTACAATATTTGAAATTATGTTAATATTGGAGCTAAATACATCAGATGCCTAAGATATATAGTCATATAGAACCTACAAAATAAAGATAAAAATATAAACATTACACTTATGTCAAATTTTGAGATTTTTGTATAAGCTCACCTATTGTGAGCAATAATGAATCTCGCGGATAAGGTTGTTACCCTAGTATACAAAAGATGTTCGAAAACTATTTTTTTTATATAGTAACAAACCCTCAACCTTTTTATCAAGACTATATAACTATAAGACACATATAATTTGAATGTTCATTAATGAGTTGTATAATAATGAAATTATGTTAAAGCTATAATTGAAATACTCATATTTGTATTAACGCATTGATACAAATATTGACAAAATATTATGCTTAGCCTTTGATATATGTAGCTTCATCTTGCCATTACAATAGGGATAATCAATGTGGGGAATCTAAAAAATAAAAAAAGGATCACGATAACCATATAAATGGAATATATTCAACAACACCTAGTAAAAATCTCGCTGATAAATGAAATACATTCAATATACTCTATATAATAACAATAAGAAATATTAATATTTTCTTGCCATTGAACATAATGTCTTTTCTCAATAAAATTGTGAATTATCCTTTGAGTTTCTATTAAATTATCATAACATTAATAATTAGCATTCTTGAATCTATTAATCACAACTCTAAACTCTTACTATATCAAATATATATTGAGTATAATTTTTCAAAAAATAATAATAATATAAGCAATAAAAATTACATATACTTTATTTTCACCCATATCATCATATGTGATATAATTAAATATAACAAGCTAATGATTTATGTTGTATACTTCTTTAGCCTATACTTTTATCAAGTTGGCAAAGGTATATTTTCTTATCGCATCATAAATTGTTATAAGAGAACATAATAAGTTAAGATAAATTGATACAGGTTTCACTATTTGTAATCAAATTGTAAAAACATAAAAAGGAAAAACTAATTTTTCTGCAATAATGACTGAAATACAAGATGAAAGTACAAGCTTTTAATCCTATTCTAAATAGATAAAGCATACAATACATTAATATTAGTTAAAGCTGCTTTAAATCATTCAATAGCTTTCTAATACACAAGATGTGAAAGATTAAAGTCATATTTTCCTAAAAATTATTTTGGCCTTTCAACTTCTACCTAACATAGATCAATATGGACAACAAGAAAAGGCATAGAGTCAAGTGAGCTACTTTCCCCTTGTGTAAAATTAAGGTCCAAAACAATCATGAACATGACAACCAAAAAATATATATATAATTTATTAAGTTTGTAGCATAACAAACCCTTTCAATGGAAGCTTGAGTTGATTAAACAAATAATTGATAACATACTAATAATACAAATTAATAACTTCAGTTTCTATGTCATTATGAGTAAGAATGCAAAGTTATTTGCATAAAGTATCTAATCTTATTGGACCAATAAAAGCTTTTAGTCATACTGTGATTAAAAGACATCTAATAACTTTGGCATATTGTATTTGAGTTGGGATATCAACCTCTTCTAACAACGACAAAAATTTGAAAATCTTAGTATTGCATATGTTACTCCCTCTTTAGCCTTCAATGGCTTAAAATTGGAAGTCTCAGAGATGATGGCGTGACAACAACGTTTTAGTGTTTGTGGTGGTGGTGAGTCGATAGTCGACCTTGCTTACAGTGGTGGTATGCTGGTATTTTGGAGGTAACGTGGAGGTGGTGTGACAACTAATATTAAAGTGTGGTCCAATAACAAAAGGATCAGGTCCAATGAGCCAACGTACGCTCGCTTTCATGTCCACACATTAGTCACTCTCACTACACTGCAACCATTCCCTCCTGCAACCTCACTTCCACATCCGGCGGCCGTGTTTTAGATATCTGAGATGGCATTCTCGCAGTTCAGGCCGTTCGACGACAAAATTTGAGAGTACATAAAGTGAACGCCTGCTTTGTCTGAGAAGATTAGCAATAGGTTTGATGATTTGAGCATCAAAGAAGTTGGGGATGGGAATCTCAACTTCGTTTTTATTGTTGTTGGTTCAAATGGGTCTTTCGTTGTTAACCAGGTAAGTGACAAAAATGGAGTTAGGTTTTCGATATTATTGGTTGTCAATTGATTCCTTGTGTTGTAATCCTTGTGATTTTGTTCGCTTGCATAGGAAAGGTGTTAAGTAGTATGTCTTTATGGGGTTTATGATCAAAATCAGTGTATCGTGTTTGAAGTTAAGCTGGTGGTGGAGTTGTTACTGTTCTGCATTTGGATTTGCAGTTGGATATCCTAACAAACCATGGCTCTACCCTGATGTTTACTACAATTCTGAAATATGGTTTTGGATATTATTTTTGTGTGGTTGTTCCTATGTGGTCATTTTTGAGTGCAGGCCCTTCCATACATAAGTTATATAGGAGAATCATGGCCAATAACCAGGGAGAGCGCATATATTGAAGCTGTGGCAATGTGGAGCTATGCATGGCATACTGTGTCCCACATATAATCCTGAGAAAAAGATTAATTGCTGGATTTGAGTACCCGTTGCTAGCAGAACACATATCGAGTTACATGGCAACGACTCTGTTCTACACACCCCTTCTTTATCGTACCACCACAGAGCATAAGCGTGATGGTCAATGTTGTTTTTACTTTTGAATCGCTTATTTCATTCCCTGCTTACATCGAGTATACTGTGTAGTTGCTGAATTTTGCGGCAATATGGAGTTATACAGACTTACCGAGCAGGTTCTGTGAAAGAGCCCAGGCTTTAATACATGGAGATCTCCATACTGAGTTACTGACTCTGTTATGGTCACTCAAAAGTCAACTCAGGTTATTGATCCTGAATTTGCGTTTTATGGGCCAATGGGCTTTGACGTTGGAGCTTTTGTTGGGAACTTGATTTTGGTTTTCTTTGCTCAAGATGGACATGCCAATCAAGATAATGACCGGAAGGTATCTACAAACTATTTTCTCCTATGTCATTTAGCCATCATGGTGTATTTGACGTTGGATTTTTTTCTTCTACTTGTATTTACCAAAATTGGAGTTAGTTACTCGATACATTCCTTTACTCTATTTTTACATGTATAGCTTGACTGACAATCTTACTAGATTATCATTTTCCAGCTTGGTTAATCCTACATTTTCATGGTTTATAAGTGGACATACTTGCTTTCCTTTCCTTTCCTTTGTCCATTTGGTTACATTTGGCCATCGCCATTTAAAGTACTTTATTATATGTTATTATATACTTTGTGGTCTCACATTGTGTTGCTTTACTAAGTATTCATATATACCTTTGCTAATAGACTGGGACGTGTGTTTCATGAGCTTTGCCTTATTGTTACTATGCAATGTGTTCTTTAATTGGTGTAGAGGTTTATGTGTGAAAGCTGCATTTGTGCAGACATATAAAGACTGGATTTTGAAAACCATCGAGGAGACTTGGGAGTCTTTTCTCCACAAAGTTCACTACCTTATCGGATGACCACAAAAATGGTATCCGTGAGGCATATCTTCCTAAGATTTACAGCAATCCTGAGCTTCAACTGCTTGTGCAGAAGAAATTCATGACACCCTTGGATTTGGTTCAGCCAAAATGATAAGGTGAGATGATGATTTCCCTTATGACAGTTTTTATTTTATTTTATCAGTCTTTAGCCTACAATAGACATTATGGTCTGTTCTGTTTCTCCCATTTCTGAACTTTTCATTCACAGGCGGATTGTGGGTGTAGCGCATGCTGAAGATTTTGAATCAATTGCTGGTGCTGCCAAACGAGCCAAATGTGAGCGCCAAGCTGTAGGGTTGGCGAAGCTGCTTCTCAAGGAAAGTCCCAAATTCCAATCCAATTCTGAAGTTGTATTCGCCATTCAACATGCTTAGGCGCGGCACTTCTGATTGAAGGTTTGAAATTGTCATACGGATAAGGTTTTCTGTAACGTTACATAAGAACAAACTAGTTTAACATCGTGAGTCTTTTATAACAGTTCAAGAGCCCCACCACCCATTGTGCTCAATCATCATCGAGCTCCAACTCTAATTTAACACAGGCCACCCTAATTACAGGTTCAGACAAGAGGGTGGAATTTCCAATTCCAACTATATTTCTTTCCCATGCCCCTTGTCCCATTCAAGGACATGAATATCAAACACAGTATGCTATGGTTCTCTTTTTGTTGCATAAGGGCTCTAAACTTTGCACACTCCATTGGAAAGGGGGCAATTATTATTCATGTTATAGCTCGTAGGCCATCTCTATTGTTTATTTAATTCATTGTGTTATCCATCTTAGAAATGGAAATGCATAATTGAACGTTACAGAATAATGGAATGATTGAATCTGATAGACAGAAGTTAGGTTATGAAAACCTTAACAAACAAACATTTGCAACAATGTCTATATTAATGTAGGAGCTGGGATAAAATTACCCTCTTCTAAAAGAACAGTCATGTCCAAAGGTAGTTCTTAATGTCAGACATATCCAAGTCAACTATTGACTTGCTCAGTCTACTCCCTTCGCTTATTGGATAACCATTGAAAAACTTACATTCAGAATTTATTTAGGTTAGATATTAAAACAGGATTCATGGAACACTTAGTTTCCATACTTAGCCTTATAATCTCTCCAGAGCTGATCCACATTCTTTCCCAGCAGATCAACGAAATACTGATCATTATAACCAGTTCTCATCTTCATGTTAAGTTGACCCACAAACCCATTACTGAGACTATTACAATAGTCCAGAAACCTAGCAGTAACATCATAACCATGATCCCACCTATCACCTTGTCCTGGTTGCACCCAATGACTAGGAGCATAATCTGCTTTCAACCTTACAAAATCAGCTATTCCTTCAATCAACCCTCCAGGTGCTTGACCATTACCATTCCATTGCCATATGTGTGTCATTTCGTGGTAAAGTACCCCAGTGATTTCCCTTCTCACATCGCCCCCGTAGCTCCCAATATAGTTTGCACTAACATGAATCTCGTTGTTAACAGAATAAGCCACACCAGTCATGTCATCAATAAACAAGCTCACCTTCTGCACATCTTTTCTGTCTTCCTGGTTATTTTGCTGGAATAGCCTCCATATAAAGTCACTAGCAGCTGATAGTGTCTGCCTGCTGTAATCATCACCTATCTCTCTGCTGAAGCGGCCTCCACCGGCGGTTGTGGCTGCGTTGTTGGTGACCGAGTAGTCCACTGCATGGAGGCCTTGAAGCGTTGCTAGAGTTACTAACAAGGAGAAGACAATTAGGATATAGTGAGACATGGTTGATTGCTTCTACCAGCTTTAATATTTCTATGGGCTGGTTGGGTTTGGTATGCACAGAATACGTGTTACTGCACCATTATATATAGAGACTCGGAGCCGTATGAGTTGACCATTTCCAAGTTGTTTATTTATCTGAAGTTGGACTTGGACGTGTGTAAGTATCCAACTGGTCCTTGCGGTCTAACTTTTTGTTTTTTTTTTTAAGAAAACCTTGCGGTCTAACTTAAATATTATGTTGTTAGAACTAATTAAAGTGGTCCAAAAGAGAAAGTGGCTCCCGAAAAAAATTGAGGCTGTCATCCGTGCCAAGACTTGGAAGACTTTGAATTTAGGGAAGGATTGGTAAATTTATGTAAATGAACTCATAAAAGAGGATTATTAAATCTTACAAGAAAATAACTTATTTTAGTGAAGGGAAAACATTATCAACAAATGCTGGCAAAGTCCAAATTTACTTGTAAATAAAAGATTATTAAGATTTAAAATTTACACTTTTTTATGATAGCTCTAGAATTGTCTAAAGGCTATTCAAGTAATAATTCACCTAAAATTTATATTTATTATTTGCAGATGACCTCCTACCTTTCTATAAGGCTTATGATAGGTCACTTTATACCAGAGTAATGAATAACGTTCCGTTCCGGACGGTACCGGCCGGAACGGAACGGGCCTCATCGGTATCGGTGAATTTCACCAATTTCGTTTGGTATCGGCCGGTACTATAATTCTTGAAAGTTAAGGGCTAAGTTTCTTTAACATAAATATGTATGTTAGTTAAGATTTGACACTTGGTCTCGTATTGAATGTAACTTTTTTTCGTGCGATTATCATTAGAAATTTTTTGAATAGGTGAAAAATCATGGTTCATTTTCATGAATTTTGTTAACTTTAGATAAATGAAGTAGGAATGTTTTTAATTGAAATAATAATAATAATTTGTTTAATAATTACTCCTCTGGCTCGTAGGGTTAAGAATAAGGCTAAAAGTCGACTGTGAAGGGTGATGAAGTTGAGTAACTGAGGACATTCATCACAAATGTTTGTCTTCGCGTCAAAATGCTAAAATGACCAGCCATCCACGTGAGTTAACAAGTATTCCGTTGACCCGTAGAGTTGTGAGTAGAGCTAATAGCCAGTTGTGAGAAGTGATACAGTTGAGTGATCGGGGGACATTTATTAAAAATGTTTGCCTTTGCGTCAAAAGGCTGATATGACTCTCCAGCCAAGCTAATTTTTATATTACAAATTTTGTGTGAATAAACACCTACAGTTCTCAATAAACATAGCAATGATTTTCACCGGAGGAGAATTAGTGATAGCTAACTATTTCAATTGATTTTTATTAATAAACACACGCTTATAAGTTTTAAAGGTTAGGATTGAGTTGTTTTTGTCTAGACAGACGTGTAAATTTTTATTAAAGTACTTAAGCATGATGGAATAGGCTAGTATAATAGAACTCGTTAGATAATTTTCGTTTAAGACTTTTTTAATTCCTTAACAATCGAGGCCATTAACCCATGAATTTTGTATGCATGTCTGTTTGCATGTTTGTCTGCATTTTATTTTGTCTCGTGGTGTGGAGTTTTTGCTTGAGGACAAGCAAACGCTTAAGTGTGGGAGAGTTTGATAAGTACATAACTTATCATATCTTTCCTGTTGTCTTTAATGTATTTTTATGTTTAATTGTGTTTAATGTGTTTGTTTAGTTGTTGTTTTTAGTTCTTTTTAGGTATTCTTTGTGTTTCGGACTGCCGGGATGATTTGAGCTAAAACTGGGAAAAAACGGGGAGAAAAGATGTAATTTAGGTCACTGCCCACCTAACATGCCCAGATAGGCGTGTAGTTGGTCGTGTCCGCTGGGCGTGTCGCTTTGGCGGGAATTTTCCCGCACTTACTACCACACTCCCAGTTGGGCATGTCTGCTAGGCGTGTCAGGGCATTTCAATTCCTATAAAAAGGTAGAAATGGTCATAAACAAAGGAGGCCGATTGTAGAGAGAGATATGGTTTTCGTGACGGAGTGTTGCCGAACTCTCGCGGGTTAATGTCGGGATGACGGTGGATGACTGATAGCTCAAAGATTCTGTAAGTTTTAGGAGTTTCAGAGTGGAGACTTGCGACCCATGACCGTGGGTTATGTCGGTTCTATTTTGTTTCCCTTTTTTAGTCTTCTTTAGATCTTTAATTATGTACTGAATTTTAAATTGTGAACTCTGGTTGCGTTGTATGAAATAAATGATTTATTTCTGATTAATGTAATTATCGGTTGTTTTATTCCTATAGTTTTGAATGTCTAATTCTCGATTAATTAATGCATGTTTATTAGTCGGATAGGATTCTCGTACTATTTGACTCTACCGAGCGTGATACGTGTAGAATACACATTGGGATTGAGGGACGTCCGAGGTGCATTGATGATAGCCCGACGAACCTTCGGTGTTGACGTTCTCGAGCTGGAAAAGGCAGGATCGACGGTTTTTTTTCCACCGTCAACAGTTCCTTAAACCTAGTATGGTCCCTAAATCAGGAACGTGTATAAATTGCTCAAGAGATTCCAGCGAGACGTTTAGGGGCTAGGGGTTAACTCACTCAACAGAGTTGTTAACTTAAATTAGCGGAACGCCGATTCAACTAGATAATTGTGTAATTAGGATATCGTTTAGGAAGTATAACTGACAACCAGAGGGATTAATTATCCAGAGGAATCCACCACTACCAATCTAGCGCAATCCCTACTGTCACATCTCCATTAGTCGATAGTTAGATTAGTTGTTTCCTCCACCTTTTTACAATCAATCTTTCTTTCGACTGGCTAAACCAACGTCCGAGGTCCGAGCTAGTATTGACCTTGTCCCGAGAGAACGATAACTCGGGTACTTAGGTACTCACTTTTATTACTTGA
>JANIMX020000559.1:1226735-1237031 GCA_024582655.2 Erythroxylum kunthianum
ATGTGTCCCTTAAGTGTGGGGAGGTGCTATGTGTTGTTACATGTTATGTTTTTGTTATGTGATGGTAGATGCTCTAGCTTCACTGTTTTCAAGTTCTGTTAACTTCCATAGTTTTTTTTACTGTTTCTACAAAAAAAAAAATTAGATGTTTTGTTAACTGCCACTGTGTTTGTGATTACCAATGACACCATACTTGAACCCTTAGAAAAACTTTTCATATGCCATGAGAATCCATAATGTAGTTGGAACAAGGATTTAAAACATGCTCCTCTTAAATAAAAAGTGAAGCATATACGGTGATGAAAGTAAATAGTTTCAAGAAATTACTTCAACTTGGCATTTGAACAATGATAGGATAGAGATGCATGATGAACATTTATAAATGATCAATGTAAGGATTTGAGCCTTTATGACTTTAATGCATAGTCATTCATTTCCTAGTTGTGTGATACTTTATGAGGATTTCACCTCTAGAAGTTTCTTTGAACTAATTTGAGTTGACAGGATGCATATTTTAATGGAAATAATGAAGGCCATTTTTTTGTTTAAACCCTTTAGCTTAAAACAGTGACCCTGCATGCCAATGCATTCCCTTGTTCACCCCTTTGAGCCTTAAACCTTATGATCTTTCCACACACAACACCATTCAAAACAAACCTCCAACTCTATCATACTTTGTCCACAAGTAAGCACTTTTCGACCATTATGAAGGACTTATGTTTAATAAGTTTTCTGAGAATTTGTGAGACGCACCATTACTCATTTGGGGGCATATTTGTGTGCAAAAGAGAAAAAATAAAAAGAGGAAACAAAATAAAAAGAAAATGAAAGAAAAGAGAAAAGTTAATGCATTATTGTTTCAATTCTACCCCTTTGTGATGGAATAAAAATTGGATGAGTTCTCTTATGAATCTCAACATTTTTTATTGTGTCCTTTTCAATTACCTACTGTTTTGCTACTTATGGATTAACCTTCATCCTTTTATCGCAACCTTAACTCTTACCCCATTACAGCCCACATCAAAATCGTTTTGATCCGTTATGCATGAAATCACCGTAGAGGAGGATTGGTGTACTAGCAAGCTTATGGTAGTGGGTTTTTCCTACAGGAAGTTCGAGAGAAACATCAAACACTAAACACTTGAGGGAAATCAGTGAAAGCCATGAGGAATATTCATTATGCATCCATACGGTATCCTTGAGGGATGATGCCATGGATTGAAGTTTGTTTTTGCTGCTAATTACAAGTGCTTATGATATATGGCTAGCTTGATATTTGAGTTGGTTAAAATCTGTTGATGGCATGTTTTTCATCTTTGGAAAAATGAAGTTATGGATTTGATTGGAAATGTTAGTTTGGCTTGAGGACAAGCAAAGGTTCAAGTGTGGGGAAGTTGATAATTGCAAAAGTTGCGTCAATATTCTGTTGCATTTGTTGTAATTGTGTTGTTTAATGTCCAAATTTTATTACAAAAATTACTCTTTATTCGTTGTTTAGTTTGATTTTTATGTTACTGTTTGTTTTAGTAATGGTAGAGAGTAATGCTTTATTTTTGGGGCAGGAAAGGAGAAATATCACGTAAAGAATGGAAAGAAGAAGAGAAGAAGAAAAATGGAAGACATATAATTACAGTGGATGTCTGAAAGGAAGCCACAATTGTGGTTGAAGGAAGAACTTAAGTGGCCACGATCATGGCAGAAGGAAGAACTTAAGTGGACACGATCATGGCCAGTCCCACGATCATGGTTTCATAACCACAATCGTGGTTTTGCGAAAATATTACAACCTACGAGCGTGGAACAAGAAGCACGATCGTGGCTTGGCAATAATTGAAGGCACACACGTAGATATAGAAGCACGTTCATGTTCTCCAAAGCACATGCGTGGCTTCGCAGCATCTGAAAGCACGTTCGTGGAAAAAGAAGCACGATTGTGATCTCCAAAGCACGTGAGTGGCTTCGAAGGTATTGAACCCACGCTCGTGCTTTCATAAGCACGTTCGTGGCTTCGCAACTCATAGTATAACTCACGAGCGTGGTTTCAGAAGCACGATCGTGGCTTTCAAAGCATGATCGTGGCTTTGAAAACACGATCGTGGCTTTACTAAACAGGACTGAAACCACGCTTATGACCTGAGGAACACACTCATGACTTACCAATAGTAGCAAACGACATCGCTTCACTGTAGGTTTAATGAATATAAAGACAAGAAGGAATATTCAGGAAGCAATCCCGAGGCCGCCAGCTGAGAACAAGAAACATATTTTTACGCAAGAAGAAGGAAACCAGAGGATCGAAGCCAGAGCTACTGACAGAGTTGGATATGCCAGTCTCCATATTTTTCAGTTGCATGTTTTTTATAGGACGCAGAGGATACAAACTACATTCTTTTACTTTCAAATATTTTTGTTATTTTCATTTTACAGCTGCGTACTGTCAACATGGATATTTGTATTATTGAGAATGTTTTCGTGATGATACGTAGCTAAGCTTTATATAGAAACTACTTTTAAACCACCTTGTTAAACTTTTGTTATGGTTTATTGAGTGCAAAATATTTGTGATATGCACTGTGTTTCATCATGGCAATAGACCGAGAGGGTGAGTTTAGGAAATTGTGTTGGGTAGGAGGACGAGAGTTAACTCCCAATAGACCATTTGCATTTTCAGGCTTTATCATTTAGTTAGAAGAGAGATCTCGGCTACTTGATAAGGTTACTTATAGGATCACTTCACAGTTAGTTTAACAGTTAAGAAATTGGTAAGACTAGAGATAACATAATTAATCTTAATCTGTTAACTAAGGACAACTGAGCATAGTTTGGGAAAGTGTGTTCAGTACAGTAGAATATCTTAGGTCAAATATAAATTCAGCTAACCAAAGCAAGAGGTAGACAAGGTGGGGAGAAAGTAGTTTATTGTTTTAAATCTCTGTAATCCAAATTATGCATTTTATTTGTTTTCATGTTATTTAGCAACACATTTCATCTTTATTACATTTGTTTAATTTTCAGTTTAGTCAGAACCATTATCTGTTTTATTTTACTAATTTCACGTTTCTCTTGAACACATTTTTTCTAAGTTAAAAAGTTGTCTGAAATCATTCCCTGTGGATCGATGTTTGTTCTTACTACAAATTGCATCCGTATACTTGCGGTTTTTGGGCGTAAAACTAGTAGAGGTTTACAGTCCAACAATATCACTCACAAATATGTATATATTAATCTCAAAATATTAGGAGGAAGATAAATAATATACAATGCAAAAGCAAATATTAGAATAAATGGTAATCTAAACAAATGAAAAGGTATAACTATAATTCATTTGAATTGCATATAAATATTCTTCTATTTTCATGTTTCAAGTATTCAAGAGTATAACTTGTTACAATTTAACATTTATAATTCATAGTTAGTGAATGTTTATATTATAACTTACATTTGTAATCATAATAATAATTTATGTGTCCTATTCTTTTTCAAGTTTAATTGAACTATGATTCTATTTTACCTACCTAATTACTCGAATATCAAAAAGATTGTTGCAAATGATATAACATGATCAAAAAGTAAGGCTCCAATCTTCTACCAAACTTCATGATTTAACTCTTAAATTCCAGTATCGTATCCATCAAATTATTAAATCTTACTGGAATTAGGGGTAGAGTCGGACAAAATAATCAAGCAGACTAAAATTTGAAAATTAATTATAGTGGAGGCAAAAATCATACTAATTAACGTTTGTTTAAAACGACGCTTTCCCTTAAATTGGGCCGATGACCATCAAGGGCAGTTCTTAGAAATTTGGAATTCAGTTTGGGTTTTAGGTATTGTAGCCTTACGGCTCTTTGTAGGGTTTTAATAAAAATGAAACTAGGGCTACCTTTAGTTCAACCTAAATGCATTCGTTTACGACAGATATATAATCATAGACTTACGTTTTTGACCTTATGGTCGAGGAATTTAGTTTTTACTCTAATTTCAGGTTCAATTATCTCAAATATGCAGATCATGTAATGTTTACTTCAATAAGTATTAACAACAGTCACAAGAAAAAAGAAAATCTACATCATTGTATTGTTCAAGTACTGAGGAGGTATACTGGTATGTTTGCATCAATTTATTGGTAGGCAAATCTAACCATTTCAATGAGAAAGACAATCTCAATAAGTTTTCCACCAAACGAATAAATCTATTGTAAGAGACAATAGATTTCAGTGTGAACATTTTGACAAGAGGGGTTATAGTACTCTTTCATAAAGACTTTTTCAAGGATTTAATTGACACTTTTAACTCATAATTCAGAGAGGACGGAGAATCCAGCAATCCACCATACAAATTGTTCGTAATTTTTAAAGTCAAATCCATTGCTCATTCCAAGAAGAAATAAACAAAAGAAGAAACACACAACAACACAACAAAAAGCAAGAATCCTGAGGAGCATATGCTGGAATATTATTGTTCAAGCCAACACGCAAAAGAGAGAACAAAAAGAAAGAAGAAAACCGGAGAAGGGTGCTTTAGAAACAATTATGCCCACCAATATTGATCAAGAACTCCTGATTGAGATCCTCAAAAGGTTGCCTGTGAAGCTTTTGGTTCAGTGCAGGTGCGTCTCAAAATCATGGTACTCTTTGATAAGTAGTTCAAGTTTTGTTTCTACACACACCAAATACGCCCTCGAGAGCAACACAAGCACTAAATTTCTACTCAGGTACTATAATTGGACTAGCAAGAAAGAAAATTACACGGTATATCCTGATGATGATGAGAAAGGAAACTCATTTTATGAGTGTCAAGAACTTGCTTTCCCATTTAAGAGCTACTCTCAGTACTTTGAGATTGTTGGTTCATGTAACGGGCTGTTGTGTCTCTCTGACACTTACGCTATCAACGCTCGTAGTATTATTCTATGGAACCCCACTATAAGCAAATGTATGACCCTGCCAATGCCTAACGTCACTCTTGATCATGCCTACATGTTTGTTCTTGGGTTCGGATTCGATGCAAAGATTAACGATCACAAAGTGGTAAGGATTGTTTATGGCATGGGCGACGAGGGGCGTAAAGTAGTTGCTGCACCTAAGGTAGAACTATACGAACTTGGCAGGAATGCTTGGAGGAACGTCAATGTCGGTAAAACTCCTCGATATGTTACATCTGAACTATCACTGCAGGTTTTTCTGAATGGAGCTGTTCATTGGATTGGGTACAATCCTAGTGGAGCATATAACGATTTTCGAGATCTGGGTTTGGTTTTGTTTGACATGAGCGATGAAATTTTTCGAGAACAGAAGCTGCCAGAGAGTGTGATCGGATTGTCTGTGTTAGATTTGTCTATAGGAGTTTCCCGTCAATTGCTTTTCTTGATACAATACAATCGTAATACACACAGCCAATGGATCAGGTATGATAGTTGTTGCATTTGGGTGATGAAAGAATATAGCAACGTCGAGTCTTGGACTAAACAATTCATGGTTAACCTAAACGGAGGGATTGGTAAAGCGTTGGGCCTTAGAAAGAATGGTGAAATTGTACTGGTGGCAAGCAATGGGGAACTGGTTACTTACAAAGTTCAAAGTGATAATTTTCATCATCTAGGCATCAAAGGCATAGTGAATTCCTTCTATATGGACACTTATTTTGAGTCTTTAGTTTTACTCGTGGGCATCAATGCATTTTCAAGACAACCAAGTTCCTGCAATACAGTAATAGACAGTGGAAACTACTGAATAGTGGGAGCCTGAGGCAGAGGCAAGTCAGCATAACCAAGTACAAATTCTGATGGTCCTCTTTTCCTTTCAAACCACCCTGTTGGTGACTGATGCTTGGTTCAGAATCAGCTGGTCATCTGTGATTTGAAAAGTTAATTTTTAGCTAGGCTTTGTAGTGTTGTATGCAGGTATCATCAGCTTTACCTTACAAATTTATTTGAGAACTAGTGCATTAATTAACTACATTTAGAGGTACATTTGGTTCAGGTTCTCTAAATTGCTTCTCTCTCGAAACTGTCCACTTCCAATCTTCTAAGCTAATATTTTTTTTGTCTCAAGTAACTTGTGGGAATATTCTTAAGTAGATCAGATGTATTGAGAAAGAAGATAACGTAGGAAAAACTAAAACAAACTGTTGCTTCCAATACTATGCCATTTTGCAAATCGATGACAAACTCCCAACTTCTATAAATTAAGCGTCAAACTAACATCATTATTGGTATCTTGATCTCAGCAATAAAACTGTAATCAGCTCATGCTAAACACATACATACAGTACTGTTCAAGACAACAATTGGGGGACGAATCATACTTTTCAAGACCTGCAAGCAGAGCTGATTTCCATTTAAGACTTGCAAACAGAACCTATGATGTGCTCTTCTTCCTGTGTCCAGCTTCAACTCTCATTAATGTTCCAACCATATGAAACTGATGGGAGCGCGTAGCGCCTACTGTTTTGATTTTTCATGGTTATTATACCTTGACGTTTATGATTTATGATAAAAGATTTTAGTACAAAAAAGCAAAAATAAACAATCCAAGGTTTTCTCTGTTATGATAAAAAAAATAGCAATGATGAAAACAACGAGGTGAGTGAGTGATAGGTGAATGTGTAGCAAATTGAGTGAGGGAGAAGACGAAGAAGAATACAAGAGAGAGGGAATATCAGACAACTTATAAGTTTTCATTGGCGGATATGTCCGTTACAATAGCTAATAAACAATACATTCCCCTCCCATAATAAGACGCGTGTATATGGTAATACAATGCGTTTTAGGTTATTTACTCAAGTAGTAATACTATTTTATGTCATTTCCCTTCTCGTCCTCGTGACTTTGCTGGTGTTTTCTTTACTCGTGCTTTGATGGTAACATTGCCTTCTCCTTCAAGAAAAACCTTGTCCACAAGAAATCTCTTCTGTTTACCAAACAATGTTTTCCAGGTGACGCCTTCACTTGTTTCTCCAGGTTATGGCGTTTAACCATTCTTATTCCAATTATAGCTGCAGGTATCTTATCTGCACTATTAAGTAACTGCGACAATTGTGAAGTTGAAGTACTTACTAAACATGCGACTACTACAAAGATGACAGATTTTCCCTTACATGAAGGCAATCCTTCGATAAAGTCTATACTTATCTCTTGCCAACAACCTTCGAGTATGGGAAGGGGTTGAAGTAGCCTAAGTATATTGAATTGTCATACTTATTTCTTTGGAAAATTAAGCACTTCTTCATGTAATTTCTTACATCCCTGGCCAACTATTTCCAATGACACTTGAATGGCCTCCTTGAGGACTATTATAAGCTATTGTTATAACTCACTCACTCAACTCCTTATCATAGCTTATGAAAAAACCTTCCCTTCCATTTAAGTAGGCCATCCTTCCACTCATATACTTCATATTTTAATTCCCTTGCTCAAACTTCCGTATGAGATGCTGGATTATTGTGTCTTCCTCCCACCCATCTCTAATGTCCTCTATCAAGGGTGCATGGTGTTATCGTGGAAATTGCGAGTTTAGCCGAGGTGTTGGCTAATAGAGATAACAATGATTCCCAAAGTTCAGTCGATTGCGCCAGAAGAGGGATTCTGTCTCCTGACTGTGGGTTCCCAGACTATTCCAAAGAACGTATGGTGTAGACGGCTATTTGAGAGTTTAAAACTAAGTAAACTAAATGAAAGAAAGAACTGAAATAATAAGCTGAGTATTTGAATTATCGAGATTCCTCTCGTTGTATTTACACTTGATATTTATAGGTGTACATTTTGTATTACACTCAAATTCTTTATCTATACAAGTATCTACCTGATATATGCAGTCTATCTCTACCAAAATTTGAATTCAGGACGATCTTGCTTATCTTATCCTGAAGAATCCTAGTTCAAAATGACAACTACAAAGATATCATCCTTCGTTAATCCAGACGGATTCTCCAGGATTTGGGCTTATCCCTATGTGTTCAGTTTCTTTGTAATCGGCTATCAATATATCCTGCCGATGTCCCTTTGGCCTCGGCTAGCACTGTGCCGAGATCGCCTTGCAATCTGCTGCCGATTAATTTTAATCGATCTCTTCTTTCAATCGACTAACACATCATATGCTACTAGTCGATGTACTGCTTCTTCAAACGGCTATCGATTCTCTTCCTGTACTTAGATGATATACTATTTGTCCCTTGGCTGCCGAGTTCCTTGTCTTTTATTACTCGATTGTGTTTTTATCCCTTCTATCGGCAAACCGTCTTGCTTATGTATACCTAGAATCTGGTTTGAGTATTTTCCTTGGATCGATATTATTGTTGACTGTAACCTTATTTTCTTTTTCACTCAAGATAATGCATCTGCAACCTTATTTTCTTTTTCACTCTTGTATATGACTTTAAAATCGTATCCCATCAGTTTTGGTAACCAGATTTGTTAGAAGGGTATGGTTATTTGTTGATGTAGTAAATATTTAAGATTTTAATGATCTATTTGCACCTTGAAGAGTCTTCCACTCACATAATGATGCCACTGTTTTATTGTCTTGATAATCATCAAGAACTGTTGTTTATATATCTAAAGCCCCAAATACTTTGGAGCTAAAGACTTGCTAAAGAAGGTAATTGGATGACCTTTTTGCTAGAGTACGACACCTATTCCCATTCCACATGCATCTGCGTAAATTATAAATGGTTATGAGAAGTCAGGGAAAGGTAACATTGCAGCTGACACCAACAACTTCTTAAGTTGTTCAAATGCTACCTACTGCTACTTCTTCCATTCCCAATTTCTACATGACTATTATTTAATAATTTTTTCAATGGTTTAGCCAAGGAGCCATTAATGCGTGACAAATCATCTATAATAGCCTGTCAATCCCAAAAAACCTCTAAGTTCATTCAGAGATTGTGTTCTCTCTATTATTGAATGGTGACCATCTTGTGAACATCAGTTGACACTCCCTTGGCAGAAATTGAGTGCTGCAAATAGTCAATTTGTCTCACCACAAATGTGCATTTATTGCTTTTAATTAAAAGCTATTGTTAATAGAGGGTATGTAATATCTTATGTAATTTCTCAAAATGTTGTTGGAAAGTACTGTTTTATACCAAAATATCATTAATGCAAACTAAGAGAAATTAAAAAAAAAGGTTTAAAACTTCATTCAAGAGTCTTTAAAAAGTTGAGGGAGTATTAAAAAATTCAAATGGCATCACTAAAATCTCATAATTGTCCACATATGTCCTAAAAGTTGTTTTGTGCACATCCTTATCTTTTATTCATATTTGATCTCATCTTTTATTCATATTTGATGGTAGCATGTATAAAAACATAATCTTAATGACATAAAATCAAAATTGACATTCATAACTTTAGGATCTTGATTAAACAACTGTCACAAGTCATTAGAGTAAGATATTGTGTATCTGATTCGAAAGATGCTATTATCATAAAGAGATCAAGAAATCTCAACAAGTTTGTTTAAAATTAGTCTCTCTCTTTTGACTTTATTAAGAATACGGAAACTTGATAGCAAAATATTCATAACCCTAATTAGTAGAGAGACGACTTATTTATATATATATACCTTTTATTCTAGTAGGTGCACCAACTAACCAAAATAAATGGTTGAAGTTTATTCCATTATTAAATAGAAAATATGGATTATATATATAGTTCATATTTCCTATTTAATAATGGAATAAATCTCAACCATTTATTTTAGTTACTTTAAACTTTATTTTAATAGTATAAACATTAACATAAACAAACCTATTAATATTTTCATACTTTATCTTATCACAATAAACCAAATAATATAGGCTATAGTAGTCATACACTTTAATGTTGTCACGACCCGAAATCACCAAAGCTCGTGACAACCGCCGCATACCCGAACTAAAGTTACGTGTTATACCATTAATTCGACTATGCAATGCTCCTCAATACCATTACATTATCATTTCGTGAACTTTTTACAAAATTTCGG
Source organism: Erythroxylum kunthianum (assembly GCA_024582655.2). Taxonomy (NCBI): domain Eukaryota; kingdom Viridiplantae; phylum Streptophyta; class Magnoliopsida; order Malpighiales; family Erythroxylaceae; genus Erythroxylum; species Erythroxylum kunthianum. The sequence goes on from JANIMX020000559.1 coordinate 1,236,704, forward strand.
CAGCACAATGGCTATTTTCGGACTAGCCAAAAAAATTTAAAAGAAAATTTGCACTCCAATCACCTAAACTCCTCGTCAGGACCTCAAGTCCGCACAACAAAAAACTCACAACTTCTTATAAACAAAATTTTTCCATTAGAAATTTACAACCAAAACAGTTACACAGTTAAAGTTTAACATTCAAACAGTAACACACAGAAGTAGTATTCAAAGGACAAAGTCATGAGCCCCTATACAGTAGCAAACTAAACAGGCTACCCACGTGCGACAAATGTCCCAAAGACTATGAAAAGCCACATGGACCTCGCAACTCTCTCAATCAAACTGA
>JANIMX020000559.1:1284011-1295413 GCA_024582655.2 Erythroxylum kunthianum
GAAATCCAAGGCTCCCGAGCCTTCATGTACAAACCAAGCATTCAACAGTCAGTTTATACTTGAAACCGGTTGAAAATTCATGACCTAACGCATCTTTATGAGGGATACGCCTAGAGGAAACAGGCACTTGGGCGTGTTCAGTGGGTGTGTCCAGCTCTATTGGACACGCCCAGTGGATAAGGGTACCTGGGCATGTCCGCTGGCCGTGACAGCCTTTGTCGGGCATGACCAGACGAACACGGGCGTGTCTGGCGGCAGAACACTTTTTTGTTTGGCCACTCCCATTTTTCCTCCGTTTCTCTTCGTTCTAACTTCTATCATGCATAACAAAACATTTTACGCAACATGCTCAAATCTCAGACTTCAATAATCACTACTGAGGGAAATCAGAAAATCTTACCTCAAATCTTCTGTTGGCGATTTCGTGAAATCAGTTGAGAATCCTATAATTCTGACTTCAGATTTGGGTTCCTTGGCCCTCAAATAGGTTAGAAAGACATGGGTTGAGTTTTGTTTCTCCTCTTTTTCTTCTCCTTTTTTCTCTCTCTTCACTCTCGGTTTCTCTCTCCTCTACCACCGGCAGTCGACCTGTCTTGAGGTTGAAGATGACTCGACATGCTCAGCGGACACGGCCACATGGGCGTGTTCAATGGGCATGTCCGACTCCCAGGCATGCCCAGTGGACACGGTCTCATGGCCGTGTCAGGCCATTTTTATCAACTTTTAAACTTTTCAACCTCCTTTCGTGCACATTTATGTCCCAATATTATTTCTAATTGATTCCAAATCATTAAATTACCAAATTAAATTTAATGGAAATTAAACTTGAAAAATTACCGAAAACTTTATTCACCGTTAAATTCCACATACATAATGAAATCCATCAGCAAGGGACTTAAAAGTTCGGTGTTACATTATCTCACAAACTATCAAGAATTTCAATATGTTACTTTTTAAAAAATTGATCCGCATAACGTTTGAAATTTTTCAAAATTACTTCCAACCATTTCTGGTTTGGTCAAAAAATCACCACTGTCACTGAAGCGTGAAGGACACGTGTCGCCACCAGAGTGGTGGTGATCTTTACCACCTACCCAGCAAAAGACGAGCTCATCTCCAGAAATCCAATGGCACTGGTCTTGCATCGAAACTCCTCCTAATTTGTAAGAATCGAAGACTTGAAGCTCAAAAGTAACTCATTTTTGTTTGCCAGTAAAATGAGTTGATTGGTGTCAAGTTCCCCTCCTTTCCTACATTTTTAGGGTCGTTAGGCTCTATGATGGTGGTAATTTAGCCTAAAATGACTAGAATCAAAAGAATGATGACTTATCCAAATGGACCAAAATTTTTAGTCGTAATTTCTCTAGATATTGGTCATTTTTAATGAAACAAGTTTAAGGGTTTGGTAGAGCATCTCGAGAGCTTTCCATAGAGTCCTAAATTACCAAAAATGGTAGTCGAATGGTGAAGATATGAGTGCCGAAAGTTGAAAGAAAATAGTAACATATAAGAAAAAGAGTTTAAGAAAAAAATGTAATTAAGCTTAAATTAAACTTTTTATAAAATCTTTTTTCCTTATTGGTCCATTATAAATAATTTAACAAAAATTTAGTTGATTACAGTTATGCAGATCAGAGTAAGAATGTTTAGACTACCACTTCTTTAGATGTCACTTCTCAAGTCATATTTGGGAATCCATTCTCCAATTATGCAACATAACTTACTCTCCTACCAATTAGGAGAATATTATACAATAGAGCTACTACTATAAAGGTCATAATAAACAAAAAAAAATTGAATTGAATTGTTCGATTTATTGCATCTTGATGGAGCGTAATAAACAAAAAAAAACTTTCAAGATCGAACCACACTGAGGAATGTGTTGTTGGTAAGGACACATTTGATCTCACATTAAGTCCATCTTGACTGTAGCAGTTGCATTGGTTAATCTATTAGAAGGCAGAAACCATGAATTATTATAGTGGATGCTCTTTTAGCTCATAGTTTTATATGTTGTAAGGTTAAGAACTCAATTTTAATGAGCAAAGTGTTCCTACACTTTGTTGGACTCTTATACTTAATTGTATCACAACTTTCCATTTAATGTTATCTAATATTTCAAAAAAAATGTAAATCTACTAGTAAGGGGAAAGTTATAAATTTACAAACATTAGCTTAATTATAATTATTCAATAGTGACAAATTGTAAATGTGTAGTGTGGCAAAGTCATAAATACTCAGCAACCTTAGAATTGTAAGTATGCAATAATTGTATATACTTAGTAGTGACAGAATTGTAGATATGTAGTAGTGCGATAATGACAGAATTTTTAAATACTTCATCTTTACCCTCACGACGAGTCATATAACCCATGGACAGCCCACACCTCAACTTGATGATAGCAATTTTTTACTATCTTAGAAGGCCTTTTCTCTTATTCCACAACTAAATGGTCCATCGGACTAATTTGAACAAAAAAGCAATCAATTAAGAGATTGAAGAGTGAAAAAATTTCAGCAATGAGAAGTTTAAAAAAAATCAAATTTCAGCTATTTTTGATAATACATCAAGAATGCATCAATTAGATTAAAATTTATTTATCGTGGGTCACACGTCTAATGGGTAGTTTTTGGCGAGATTAATGAATAAACCCAATAACTTATAGTATAATTAGTAATATAATATTCATTCCATAAGTGGCTCAAATGTCACATGCATATAATTAAAATGTTAATTGTTATAAGATTATATTAATCCGCATTAGTTAATTCTAAAGAACCATATTCTAAGGTTAGTGTTGGAACTAGAGTAGCAGCATTCAATGTAATTGTTAATTTTTTTCCCTGTATAACCAAGATTTCGGAAACATAAGACAAGAATCTATATAACTTGTGGTTATGCAAGTATTTGCCCACTAGAAAGACAAAATTCCCTTTCATACGCTATTATATAGAACGGTAGTATCGTAAGAGACAGCTAGTGAAATACACATCATAGATGCTAGCCATTCGTTTTTAATGTATATCGTAATTAGAACTTCATATCAAGTCCGCGGGAAGAGTATTTCTTACATTTTTCTGAACCCAAAAGATATAGCATTCAGATTGTCCAGTTTCACTGTACACGCGTCCGTTCATCGTTTTCCCTTTCATTTATCTATCTCCAATGTTATAAATATGAGGGGTCCTACGTAATAAAAGCAAGGCGACCCATATTGGAAAACAAATATAAATATACATATGTTGCGCCGAATTATGTTGAAAAATAAGGTATGGTAACAATTTCTTTGCTGGCACACACTACATCTTTTGCCTACAAAAGGGTAGAAGATCCTCAAGTTTTATATATGATTATAGGAGGAAGAAAAATTCAGATTATAGTTTTGCGATTTCTAGTTTTGTGGTATTTCTATTATTTTTTAAGAGAGATTTAAATTATTGTCTTTTTATAAATTAGGGAGATATTATAACTCTTATTATTCTCTCATTGTAAAATTCTTCTCTTTACCCATAATTTTTACTCTGATTTGTTTATGAGTTTTTTTTACATAAATATGTGTGTCTAAATTATTTCTTTATTTTTTCAAATTAATAGCAGCGGTTTTGCTCTAATCCGGGATCCTTTCACAACAAGTGGTATCAGAGTCTGGTTATACTCTTAGGTACGCCATTGTTTAACTATTCTATTATGGCGGCAAAATTTGAGATTGAAAAATTCAATAGGAGAAATTTTTCACTGTGGAAATTGATGATAAAGATAATCTTGAAAAAAGACAATTGTCAGACGACTATCATTGGAAAGTCGAGAGGACTCACAGGTGACAAGTGGAATGAGATGGACGGGAATGCTGTTGCAAATCTTCATCTGGCATTAGCAAATAAAATATTGTCTAACATAGAAGAAAAGAAAATGGCGAAAGACATTTGAGAGCATCTCACTAAATTGTACGAGGCCAAATCACTACACAACAAAATTTTCACAAGAGAAAATTGTACACTTTACAGATGTCAAAATCCACTTCGGTGACGTAGCACATTAATATACTGAATACGTTATTTTCTCAGCTTAATTCGCTAGATCATAAAATAGAAACCAATGAACGTGCTGTAATTCTGCTTCAAAGTCTGTCTGATTCGTATGATCAACTCATTATCAATCTAACAAATAATTCCATCACGGAAATACTAGTCTTTGACGATGTTGCAACTGCTGTTTTGGAAGAAGAAAATCGACATAAGAATAAGGAGGACTAGATGGCTAATTCGCAACAAGCAGAGACGTTAACGGTGGTGAGAGGGAGATCAACAGAACGTAACTCAAGTGGGAGTCAAAATCATGGTAGATCAAAGTCAAAAAGTAAGAAGAACCGGAAATGATACCATTGTGGTAAAAAGGGTCACCTGAAAAAGGATTACTAGAATTTAAACAGGAATTTCAATCCTTAATGAAATATAGCCAGTACCTCAAATGAAGGTGAAGCGTTATGTTGTGAAGCTACGATAACTCACGAAGGTAGAAAGAAATTTGTTGATGTATGACTCATTGACTCAAGAGCCACATTTCACATGACCTCATAAAGAGAATGGTTCCATGATTATGAGTCTATCTCTAAAGGATCTGTATACAGTTGCAATGATCATGCCTTGAATATTTTCGGTATTTGAACCATCAAATTAAAATTACTTGATGGTACAATTTGCACTGTTCGAGAGGTACGACATGTGAAAGGCCTAAAAAAGAACTTACTATCCTTAGGTCAATTAGAAGACCTTGACTGTAAAGTTGTTATAGAAAAAGGGAATGTGAATATAAGTCGAGATGCGTTTATACTTATAAAGGGAGAAAAGGTAGCTGCCAGATTGTATATGTTAAAGGGGGAGATAATGCAAGAAGGAGAAGCATCTGTTGCTTCAAGCAATTCAAATGAAAGATCTTCGATGATGTGGCATCAAAAGCTTAAACATTTGTTTGAGCAAGGAATGAAAATTCTTGCAACGCAATATATACTTCCAAGTCTCACAAAGGCATCTTTATTCTTTGTGAGCATTGTGTTACAAGCATGCAACAAAGATTAAAGTTCAGCACATCAAATTATACTAGAAAGAAAATTCTAGAGTTGAATAACTCTGATATATGGCAAGCACCAATTATGTCTCTAGGATGAGCAAAATATTTTTTGTCCTTCATTGATTATTCTTCCAGAAGATATTGGGTGTAATCTATCAAAGGTAAGATAAATGTGTTTGTAATTTTTAAATTTTTTAAAGCGCAGATAGAACTTGAATCTAGAAAGAATATCAATTGTCTGAGAATAGATAATAAAAGAGAATATAACAACCATAAATTTGCTGAATTTTGCAATCAAGAAGGCATCAAAAGACAGTTCACTATAATATACACTCCTCAACAAAATGAAGTGGCGGAGTGGATGACCACAACCTTGTTGGATAGAACAAGAGCAATGTTGAGAGCTACAGTCTTTGAAAAAATATTCTGGGCAGAAGCAGTAAATACCATATGTTATGTGATAAATCGGGCTCCATCAACGACAATTGAATTGAAGACATCGATGGAGATATGGACTGGGAAGAAAATTGATTATTCAAACCTCCATATATTTGGAAGTCCTATTTACGTGATGTACAATGCCCAAGAAACTACGAAGTTGGATCCAAAGTCTAGGAAATGTTTATTCTTGGGGTATGCTGATGGAGTAAATGGGTATCGCTTGTGGGACCCCACTGCCCACAAGGTTATAATCAGCGAGAATGTTATCTTTACAAAAGATAAACTATAGAAAGAAGACGGTGATAGCACAGTGAAAGAAATTTCAAAGACTACAGTAGCACATGTGAAAAAAGAATCTTAACAACAGAATTATACTAAAGCAACACCAGAGCATGAAGAACAAGAATCAGTTGAGTTTGAAGCACCAAAAGTTCGACGATCAGGTTGTTTGGCAAGAAGACCAAGTTGGCAGTTAGATTATGTTATGGAGAACAATATTGCATACTGTCTTCTAACGGAGGATGGAGAGCCATCAACTTCCCAAAAAGCAATGAATAATTCTGATGGATCTCAGTGGATGGCAGCAATGCAGGAAGAAATATAAGCTCTTCATAATAACAAAACTTGGGAACTTGTGTCGTTACCATAAAAAAGATCAAGTGTAATAGTGATGATCAAGAGGAGTAGTATCGTGCAAGACTAGTGATCAAAAGATATGCTCAGAAAGAAGACATTAACTTTAATAATATATTTTTCCCGGTGGTTCGACTTTCAACAATCAGATGAGTCCTGACAATGTGTGATACATTTGACTTACATCTAGAGCAGTTAGATGTCAAAACTTCTTTTCTTCATAGAGATCTTGAAGAAGAAAGTTATATGCTACAACAAGAAGGTTTTGAAGAAATCGGAAAGGAGAACTTGGTTTGCAGGTTAAACAAATCTCTGTACGGTCTCAAACAGGCGCCGAGGTGTTGGTATAAGAGATTTGAATCCTTCATCATGAGCCTTGAATACAACAGACTCAATGCATACCTTTATGCATATTTCAAGAGATTTGGTGGAAATGATTATATCATTTTGCTATTGTATGTAGATGATATATTGGTAGCAAGCTTTAATAAAGATCACACTAAAGAATTAAAGGCATAGTTGTCTAGGGAGTTTAAAATGAAGGACTTGGGACCAGCAGACAAGATTCTAAATATGCAAATTCACCAAGATGGAAATAATATGAGAATTTGGCTTTGTCAAAAGAATTACTTTAGGAAGATATTGCGGCGTTTCAATATGTAAGACTATAAGTAAATTTATACCCCACTTCTTGTTAATTTCAAGTTAACTCTTGAGATGAGTCCTAGCAATGAAAAGGAGAGAATGAAAATGTCTGGAGTATCATATGCATCAGTAATGGGCAATTTGATATTTGTCATGATATGCACAAGACCAAACATTGCACAAACAGATGAAGCAGTCAGTAGATACATGACAAATCCTGGTCAAGGGCATTGGAGCATGGTGAAAAGAGTCCTTAGATACATTAAGGGAACCACAGATGTTACATTATATTATAGAGGATCAGACTTTGTTGTGAGAGGATATGTTGACTCTGATTGTGCAAGTGAACATGATAAGAGTAAATCTACCACAGGATATATGTTCACTATTACTGGCGGAGCTGTAAGTTGGGTTTCAAAACTATAGTCAGCTGTGACTTTATCATCAATAGAAGCAGAATATATGATAGCTACACAAGCTAGTAAAGACGCAAGATGGTTAAAGATGGAATTGGAAAAACTCGAACACGAACAAGAGAGTATTCTTCTATTCAATGACAGTTAAAGTGCATTGCTTCTTGCAAGAAATCCAATCATTCATTCCAAAACAAAATATATTCAAGTACAGTTTCCTTTCGTTCGTAAATAAATAGAAGAAGGAATTGTGAATATGCAGAAAATTCATACTAAAAAGAATCTAGCAGATTTCATGACAAAGGCAATCAATACAGACAAATTTATTTGGTGTCGATCTTCTAGTGACCTAGCAAAGACATGAAAGGAAGAAAGAATGATGTGAAGATTGATTGATCATCAATCTAATCTTCAAGTGGGAGATTGTTATAAACATGATGAGTCTCACGCAATAAAAACAACAGAACCCACATGTTGAAAAATAAGGTGTTGGTATCAGTTCATTTGTTGGCACACACCACATCTCCTGCCCATAAAAGGGTAGGAGATCCTCAAGTTTTATATATGATCAAAGGAGAAAGAAAATTTTAGATTATAGTTTTGTGAGATTATAGTTTGTGGTGTTTCTCCTATTTTTAAGAGAGATCAAAATTATTGTCTCTTTGTAAATTAGAGAGATTATAATTCATATTATTCTGTTATATTAAAATTCTTCTCTTTGTTCATAATTTTACCTAAATTTACTTAGAAATTTTTTACTTAAATTTGTATATTAAAACTAGCTGCATATTTGGTTTAATCCATGATCCGTCTCTCAACGTCTAAGAGCATATGTTGCATTCTAGAAGAGTTCAAGAAAGAAAGTGAAAGAAAACCTGTAATTAATGCAGCCTAGAAGCAAAGCGCTTAGAACCACTAGTCCTGCGTGGCTCACGATAACTCCAAGTTGGCATGATTTGTATCACGCATTCGCTCTTTAAAATACCATCAGCTCGTATAAGCTCTATCCCAAACCAAAGTATAGTCAGAAATTTCACTAAAACAAATGATGGATATTTGGTCTTGGATATGTGAACTACCCAACTCCGTTGACTGGTCAGTGTCAGAGACGCCCTACACTTTCGAGCTCGCGTCCTTTGGCAAAAGTGGAGATGGGTCGAGTCGGTCTATCCAACTCAGAGCCGAGAGAACCGCCGGGTCAAATTCTGAGGCTTTGGTGACCTTCAGTTTATGCATTCAAGGGTTTAGCCCTTTCAACGCTCCAAAGATCCTCTGGGTTTCTGACACATGTCCTTTCAATTCCGATAAGCCCTTTCTTCCTTTGATACTCCAACTTCTCCAAGAAATCATCACCAACTCACCCATGGCACAAACAAGCACTTGCCCTCGCTCACAGCTCCAGAAGCTCAAACCCGACCCGGTTGCATGGATCATGGACTCTCATTCACCCGAATCATTTTCAAGTTTCTTTGACTTGGTGTTCCTAACTCGTTTGTTTTGGTTGTGTGTATGTGATGCACCTAGTGAAGTCGGGTCATTATACTTGGAATCCTTGTTGGGTCCCAACCTTGAAGCGTTTTCATGCAAACAAGCGCCTGTTATGCGAACCTTTTTGGTTACAATAGGAGTCGATGCCGAGTTATGTTTTATTCGGACTCTAGGCTACATGTTGTCCAAATGGCTTATTTCAAGGGATGTGGGCGCCGTAGGATTACAAACACTAGCAACACTGCCTGGTCGAAATGCAGGTTTCTCCTATTCAATGGAGGCTCATGGATTTTGGACTCTGAAAGGCTATGCACCAATATTAGCAATGAAACTTGTGGCCTCCAGAGACAATAAAACTGCCGTAGTTGAAGCTAAAGAGTCAGTACTGAAGTATGCGTTGGCTCATCAACAGTTGGAGGCGACATTTCAGTTGGAATATTCAGTTGTATTCCATGATGGTTATATAGAGGTAAATGCTCGTGTGGACAATCTACGGTTCCACGTAGCAAAACTAGGGTTTAACACAAACGATGATGTGGAGTATGCTGAGGAAAGGCATTTTGTGTCGAGAGCACGAGTTTGGGTTGGACCAGAGGTCGGGGCAACTTATGTGGCCGGATTGAGCTTAGGTCGGTCCACAGAGAATGGGGACAGAAAAGTAGAGGTTCAGAGACTTGTCAAAGGTAGTTTCGGGAAGTCAAAGGTTCCTATGGTTAAAACTCGAGCAAAAATGGCAACAAGGACAAGGATGAGAAACTGGAGGTGGGATCAAGATGTAGAAGGAAATGCTGCAATTTTTGACGCTGTTTTATACGACAACAAAATGGGTCATGAAGTTGTTGCATGCAAGCCTCATAGTAATATTAACGGCGGAGGTAGTGGCCATGTGAATGATGTTTCATTTGCGTTTGATGGACCCAATAGGCCATATACCAAGACTAGGGGGTTAGTTTTTGCTGGTGATGACTATGGAGAAGGTATTGGATGGAGGTTGAGCAAGGAAATGGAAGGGAGTGTGTTGAAGTGGAGGATAGGAGGCCAAGTTTGGGTGAGTTATTGGCCAAAAGAAGTGAAGAGTTCATATTATGAGACTAGGTGTGTGGAGTGGTGCGATGAAGTGGATTTGCCCTTGATTTCTGGCAAGTAGATTGGGTATGTAGAGAGGAATCACTCTCTATTGTAAACTTGTAAGATATAGTAGCTCTATAGAGCACATGCAAAGCTGTTAGGTATGCCTGTTGTAAGATCCGTCGTCAATTATTAGTACAATTACGAAAAATACTCTTCGAAGTTCTGAAAGTTTCACTTCCATGTGCGCTGATTACTTTTTAACTCTAATTATACAGTTCCCAAATATATAATTTTACGCAAATAGTAAGAAAACAATTCGGTGGACTCAAAAACTCCCAAAGGAATAATCATGTTAATAAAATCCGTGTCAAAGTAAATTTCCAATTTAATTTAATTAAAATCTATCTAAATTAATAATATTCTTTATACAAATAATTGTAAATTCTGAAAATATGCTTAATTAATAATTTCGATAAATTAATCATAGAATAATTTTATAGAAAATCCTTATATAATTACGTGGTCCCATTCATAAACCAATAATGTGCTAAAATTGTTAGTATGTAAATAATTGAATATAATAATTTTATAAAATATACCCGCCATTTTTTCTAGTTTACATGTCAGTTGTGGCTCCTGACATACTTTTAAAACAAGCATTGATTATATGCATAATAAAACTGTAAAGAAAAATCTGTAACTAGTTTACTTGGATCGTTTTGGTGTGTATCGGGTCTTCTTTGTAAATTATGTTGTTTCCTAACTCACTAAGTACGTGGATTACTCACCCTCTCCATACTAAACATACAGGTTCAACTGTTGAGCGAAGAAGCTCAGTCGATAGCGTGCAATTTTTGAGGATTTCCAGGGAATTACCGCATGTGGGTAGTTTTAGTTTTTTTTTGTAATTGTATAGTAGCTCATGGACTGATGTCAAGCAAGTCCTGGATGGACTGCAGTTTTGTAACTTACTGTATATACGGAATTCTTTGAACCTTATGTATGAAATGTTTTAAAAATCAATGTAGGTATATTTCCATATTGTTGTTGAGACTGATTCTGCGTGGGCCTGAGAGTCCATAAGTTGGGATTGAACTAACTTTGAACATAGAAGTGCTTTAAATAGTTTTGCAGGTGTTTTGAAATTTTTGGATTGTTACAAATACAGTTGTTGTGCTGTCCGAATTTTTCCTAACTTGGAAAAAGTGTATTGTAAGATACTGGTTAGCCTTGCATAACCGAGTTAAGGATACCATGAGTATCCTTAGCCCGAGTATGCGGCGACTGTCACGTGCTAGAGGTGGTTCTAGGGCGCGACATTTATTGTCTTACAATTACTTAGTGAGACCAATTCAGAAGTGGTGTTTTAAATTTTCTAAGTCAACGTGTGAGTGCAAATGTGCTACAGGGTGTTAAAGGAATTAAAGCACATTTGAATTCATCTATTGCAAGAAAAAAATGGATTGGAACACAAAAGATTGAATGACTTGGTCTTTGTTCGATACAACTTAAAGTTTCGAGAAAGGTACTTTATTATCATCATTATTAAGTTGAATATAAAGTTTTGTAATTTTTTAATAATTTAATTTTATTTGTTTAATAGGAATCTTAATAGAATAAGTAGTTTTGTAGGAATTTGTCGT
>JANIMX020000559.1:1313739-1326715 GCA_024582655.2 Erythroxylum kunthianum
TATATTAGTAATTTTGATCCTTCCACTACCTCACACAATTCGTCGGCTAGACAATTTAACGAGATTTAAAGTGAATAATTAACCAATCTCCAGAGGACGATATCCGTGCTTACACACACTTTATTACTTGAACGATCCGTGCACTTACGGTATTAGAGCGACTAAGTTAATATCAGATGTTCAGACACCACCACCTTCTTTAAAAGTAGACCAAGCTTTCAGTAGCGTAAAACCGAAAACTTGAAAAAATTCCAAGCATTGTCGGTCGCGATCACAAACACCTTTTTTCAACAAGACGAACCCATAAAACAAATTTGCTAGTAGGCAAAATTTTGAAAATTTGTACTTTTTTCTTTTTTGTTTAAAATATGGGTCCCTCCTACCCTTTAAGAATTATAGTCATATTCAAAATCCCAAATTCAGATTATTTCACAGTCTCCAAACTTGCTCACTAAGTAATCTTATTGCCACAAGGAAAACCAAAGGCTATAAGAAACCATAGGTCACGCAAATTGAATTAAAGAAACAAACGGATTTAAAGAAACAAACTGAATTTTAGAGAAACATAATTAAATAATCGAACTGAAAGCAATTCCTAATGTTTTCAACTCTTGGAAAAAGAAACCGAATTGATTTTTCATTTTATAATTTTGATTTTTTTTACTCTAAGATGAAAGCAAAACAGAAACTACCACAAAGAACACATGTTTTTCAACCCTAGAACATTAGTGCATTAAGAACAATTAGAACCAGATTTCTCTTGACTCAATAGAAAAGAAAACACAAGAAACAAAATAAAAAAACGCAAGAACAATTGCGAAACAAAAGAAACTTAAAGATATGACTTGATCTATGAAGCGTACGCTCTGATACCAACTAATGCGAACCCGACAAGAACATGTATTGTGAACCTACAAACAAGCTGACACGAATCAAGAAAGCCACGAGATCATATCTGGAAAACCTAAGACCTGTTGAAAATAATGCCTTAAGAACCCTAGTTGCAAGTTAACGTCACAAAGTGTGCAAATCTTTTGATGAGTTTAAGTTCTAAATTAAGAACAAAGAAAGACAAAACCTTACGCATTGTGATTAATCAAACTTTGTATTTGAAATAAAAATATAAGAAGCCTTATATAGTCTGAAATCTAAAACCCTAGCCTAATAAGGAAACACTAATTAAAGCAATAATAAAAGTAGGGCTTAATAAAAATAAAAGTCCAACCCATTATATAATTAAAACAAATGAACTTTAGCCCTAAAATTAATGAAGCACTCTATCATGAGCTAAGTTTGATCATCATAGGCTTGAATTAAATTAACCAAAGATGGTTCTTCCTCTTGTAAGCCTATTTTTATGTTTGTAGCCTTGATATGCAGCTTGGTTGTTTCGGCCATGGTCTCTTTGACAAGTCCAAATATTGTTTCCTTAATCTTCTTTGATCTCGACCTTGTAATAGGTCTATCTGGTATAAGCAATAGGCCCCTAACTTGATGTTCCGCTTGAACACCTTCCTCAACCGCATCATGATATCATCTTTTTTTGTGGTGCCATTCTACATATTTGAAGTACCGTTCTTTTTGGTATAAAGAGCTACAAAAGATGTCGGTAGAATTACACCATTAGACCATTGAAGTACCATCAGTTTTGACTTTTGTTTGAAAAGATTTGAGTAATTCATAAAACACCTTTTGAGTTTAGGTCAACTTGGCTTTTATCGACTATCCTTCACTGTATCAGTATTTCGTTTTTCATGATACCGACCGTTAAACGAGTTGAGACCTTTCAAGTGGTTTATAGTGCAAAAATATCGGACATGATATTTTCGGCTATGTAACGATAAAATCTCGTTCAGAGCATCGGATGGTCCAAACATGTCGTCCTTTTGTTTGCTAATGAAAAATCTTCTAATACTCGATAAAATTAACTCGATTCTTCTTTACGTATTAATCTAAAACAATTAATCTCTAAGCAAATAGTACTAGTTATTTAATTTAAAAGAAGATAGAAACAGCCTAAAAGAAGAAAAATATATATGAAATTAGAGAATGAGTTCAAAGGCCTTCTAATTGTAATAGGAGTTAGTAACCATATTTTATCAACTTAATCAATTTAGGTTTAAAATATTTATAAAATTTTAAAAATTTAAATGTAAATTAAAAATATGTTAAAGAATTAAAAGTAAAAATAGAGTTAAATAATTAGGAAAAATAAAATAGCAAAAATACCTAGTACTGTGTCATAACACTTCTAAATTTATTTAGAGCTTAAAATAAAATAACGAAAATATCTAGTACTCTGTAAAAGAAATTTGGTTGACGTAAAAAAAATGCTTAGAGCAATGTAAAAGAATTTGGAAAGGAAATTTATTTTTAACTAATTTTCATAAGAAAAAGTTAAAAAGATTTCAAAATTGAATGAAGTAATAGTTAAATTGGATTTACTCTAAAAATAGAAATTTCGTTGACTGAAAGAAAATATAATAATTTTAGAAGAAATAATGGCTCTTTGTAAAGTGATATTAATTTTAAAATAAATAATGTAATTGGTAAATCTATTTATTTTAAAAAAGACAATGAAATTAAATTAAATGAGTTAAGAAATTAGAAATAAAATTGAATTGGAAAAGGTTATCTAAGCTTGATGTAAGATAAGATTTTTGGTAAATTTTGAGCTTGAGCTTTAAAAGAAGTAAAAAATAAAAGGCTAAAACTTGTTCAATTTTTATTTTATCAGTCTATTTATTAAAAAATGTAAAATTTGAGTCCTCTTTCTTTCTATTCATGCTTTTAATAGGTGATGATGGGGAAAAAGGAAAATATATATTTTAAATTATTTTAAAATTTTGAAGTTTTGTATTGGATGTATTCATATGGAATATAAAGTTTTTTTAAAGTAAAAGATTCATTAAAACTCAATAAAGGGTTCAGTACAAAAGTAATGGCATATGCAATATAAAGTTCTTATTTAATTTAAAGTTTTCTATTTGGATTTGAACCTTTTCAATTCGAAATCCAAATAAGTTTTAATTTATGTGTGCATTTAAAAGAATATGAACATACAATTTATAAGAGACATTAAAAAATTATATCATAATGGTATAAGAAAACTAATAATAAGACTTAAATTCTGTCAACTGCTTTTCACAAATTTTTTGATTAACTTCGGTGATATTTAAATGCCATTATTCTAAATTTTCAAAATCTACTTTATTTGTTTTCATTAATTCTTTAAAATAAGATAAATAATAATAATAATAATAATAATAATAATAATTGAATAATACAATCTAAAAATAACTGAAGAGAAAGTGGATTTATCTTTATCATTCCATATTTTTACATGGAACCAGCGATTGTTTGTTATGAGTAATTAAATATTTAACTATGAGGGGGTGTTTAGTTTGAGGTAATGTGAGATTACCATGGTTATGTGATATAAGTGATGTAATATTACTATGTTTGGTTTGGAATAACGAGATTACCAAATAATCTCACGTTACTGTCACATCAGCTTTTTAACTTAACTTGCCAGTAATCTGATTATCATCTTTATTTAAGTTATGTAAAATTACCTGGTTATCTTTTTTTTAATTCCATTATTGTCCTCTACTTTTTGCCCATTGGGACAAAAAAGCCCCTATCAACATAAGCAATTACCATTTCAATAAAGTTACTATGTTTATATTTTTAATTTTATTTGACTTTTAGTTTATTATTTATCATAATTTTCTACAAATTAATTTAATAGGCTAATTAATTTTTAATTGTTGTTATAGGCTCATTAAATTTTTAATTATTTAATAAAAATATAATGCATGCATGAACAATGTTAATTAATTAATAAACTGACCTTAAAAAACAGAAACGTCAGTAGCTATGCAAACGTAGAGACTTTAAAAAATTAATAATTTAATAAGTTAAAAATTATTAATAACTTATAATAAGTTAAAAATTATTAATAACTTATAATAATTTAACAAGTCATGGACCCACACTTCCTTGAACTTTCTTTAACAAGGGCAATTAAGTCAAATACTTAAATTGGTATACAACATAACCCCCAACCAAACAAGTTTATATTACACTACCTAATGTTGAACCAAACAACATTAGGTTATGTTTTGAGTAACATAACTTGGTTAGTAATCACATAACCAAGGTTATCTGTGATAACTCCGAACCAAACGCCCTCTAAGGAAAGGTTCGTGCTCTTGATTGCTCCATAGAAAGGAAAATAATGAGGATCATTAAGATGTAAAACCTAAACCAGTTTTAGACTTCCTCGAGAATAAGACCATAACTCAAATTTTTATTTATTCTAAGGAGCTCTATTTTCTATTTAAAAACGACGATTTTATGTTTTACGAGAAATCTACTGAAAATTTGACAGAGTTTTTGCTATAAAACGTACATCTCCCTTAAAAAAAAGGTCATTCCTATAATGAAAACTCACTTCTATATCCTCCAATCACAGCTCAATTTGGGCCTCCGAACTACATATTTATGCCTAATTTAGTCCACATTTAAATCACAAAATTCATAATAAATCCAATTCAATATAGGTATACCAAATTCTAATCCAAACACCCTCATTTATACTCGATACATCTAGATAATCTCAACTCTAATCAACAACTCAAATTTAATCAATTTCATACATTTCCATATGAACATAACCCTTCACAAAAAAAATTCTCACAAACTACTAAGAATTTCAATATGTCACTTTTATGAAAATTGATCTACATAATATTTTAAAAAATAAATTATTTTTAGTCATTTCTGGGCTGGTAGGAAAATCACCACCGTCACTAGAGTGTAAGGAACACGCGTCACCGCCGAAGAGGTGGTGATCATCACCACCCACCCAAAAATGATGAGCTCACCTCCAAGAATCCATTGGCACTAACCTTGTGTCGAAACTCCTCCTAGATTGTGAGAATCGAAGGTTTGAAGCTCCAAAATGACTCATTTCTGTTCACAGGCAAAATGGGTTGATTGGTGTTGGGTTTCCCTCTTTTCCTACATTTTTAAGGTCGTTATACATGATGGTGGTGTTAATTTTACCCAAAATGACTAGCAATGGGAGAACGATGACTTACCTAAATGGGCCAAAACCTCCAATCATGATTTCTCCAAATCTAGGTCGTTTTTTATTAAACAAGTTTAAGGGTTTGGTAGAGTGTCCCGA
Organism: Erythroxylum kunthianum; assembly: GCA_024582655.2. Lineage (NCBI taxonomy): Eukaryota > Viridiplantae > Streptophyta > Magnoliopsida > Malpighiales > Erythroxylaceae > Erythroxylum > Erythroxylum kunthianum. The sequence goes on from JANIMX020000559.1 coordinate 1,318,934, forward strand.
GATCTTACCGCCTAGATTGTCAGAAATGGTGGTCGGATAGGGAAGTTATGAGTGTCAGAAGTTGGGAGTGAATAGTGAACTATAAGGGAAATAATTTAAGAGAAATGAATTAAAGCTTAACTTATACTTTTATAGGGCTTTTCTCCTTATTGGTCCATTATGAGTAATTTACTAAAAATTTATATCATTACATAATTACTACCGACTGAACTACCCATGATTAGAATAGGTCATAGGTAGTATCAAAACATAGCAATCCCTATATAAGATAACTTTGGAGACCTCAAGTCAAAAGATCAGTTATACAATCATCACAATGAAAATTTCCTTAGACATACAAGCAACGTTCCAAATAGATTTCTCATATAAAGACATTTTAGTGAACTTGCTCTCTAACAAGCACCATCACATTTGCTTAAGTATCTCCATACTTTAGTCTATAAGATCGACTACTTCCTTTATAAGGAAAAACATAACTTGTGCTAGTTTTTTACATTCTATTAATATTCAATCTTAATAGAACAATGACTAGGAACAATTTAGGGATAATACATAAATATAATATGAATCTCATAATTATAATCTCATCATAATTTCATTTGTATTGTATAATTATCCCATGTACTTTATTATATACATCTAAATATATACAAGATAAAGAATGCTTTTAAATATTTTGTCACTAAACTACAACCAACCGATTAGCTCTAAGGCATAAACTAACATTGTTAACATAAAGCGAAATTGAGTTTATGGTGGGAAAGTAGTAATTCCTATTTATACTCTTCCACAAATGGCTCTAACACAAATAATCATAGGAAAATCACAACATATATTTATACACTTATGTTGCATAGTCTTTTGAATGTCAAAAATAACGATAAACTTGTAGTCTATAATGTTTTTTTTCTTATGTTCCTTATGAAGCATGTACAATGAATTTATACAAGATATACAATATTGATGATATGGAGAATATGTATAAGATAGAGACAAATCAAAACTAAATTGAGTTATCTAGTCCTAAAGCTCACGACAGTTGGCGACAGTGAACTTATTTAGTAGTTGATGAAATGTAGAGGAAGGTAATGTTTTGGTGAGAATATAAACAATATGGTCGGATGAAGAGATATAGTGGATCTAAAGAGCCTTATAGGTGAACAGGTCTCGAAAAAATAAATATTGATCTCAATATGCTTTGTACAAGCATGAAAAAATAAATATTGATCTCAATATGCTTTGTACAAGCATGAGAGATTGGATCTGCAGTAAGAAAAGTAAGCCTAAGATTGTCACACCATAAAGTAGGTTTGATAGATGGAAACATCATTTCACTCATAAGAGATATAATCTAACATAATTTAGTAGCAATGAATTCAAATAAAACTTAAAAGGCTCTAATGTTTCATCGTGTATAAAGGTCATCAATAGCATATGTTGGTATTATAAAGTCCATTAAAATTGAAAGTATATCTTTAGTTCCAATATCTTTTACTTTTGTTTTTATTTCTAGAGAATGTAATCAATAAATAGATTACTATATCGTAATGTCTGAAAATGGTATTGAAATCAATAGTATTGTATTGGATCATGGTACTGACCAGTATTCAAAATACCTTTAAATAATATGTAAAATTTTAAATTTATAAAAATTTAGGATTAAATTGAAAAAAGAACAAGTTAAAATTTTCCTAACCTTAACTCCCTAAGCCTCCCAACCCTCCCTCCCTTTCCCTCTTCGGCTACCTCTCAAGTCTCAATGTCTTATTCTCACAATCTCACGTTGTCTAGTGTCCTTCTCTCATTAGCTTGACGCCATTGTCATATTAGGTTGTAACTGTTGCCATACAGCTTATTGCGAGATCCACTCCGGCACTATCGCAATGATTTGTTCTTCATGCCAACTTGCAACTACTCTAGCTCTGTTATCACTCCAGTCTTTCACCATTTCCAACTCACCACCAATCATATCTCTTAGTCCTAGTCTTGCAAGATATTTGAGTCTAGTGGTCTTCCAATTGTTAATTCTTACAGTTCTAAGATAATTGAGGTTCATGACTAATGTCTAATTATAAATTACATTTTGTACATTTGGCTTGTTGAGTGTTTTTGGATTATTAGTAGCATTTTTAACTTTGAAATTCATATTGTAAAAATGTCAATATTTGATCTAATATTATTGGATTTTTAAAACTCAAATAACCAAATATCTTCTTTGGAATCCATTGTTTGATGATTATTTGCAAATAGTAATACTTTTATTTGAAAAACTGGATGTAAATTTTAAGTTACAGATGTGTCATTTCTTGAGGAAGCTATTCAAAATTGGTTGCAAAACTGGTGTACCTAATAGTCCTAATAGGTCCCTAATTACAAAGTTAGAAGATGTTTTTAGGCTTGTCTTGGATCATTATAATTTATGATGGCCCCAATTGGGAGATGGGATGAGTTTGGTGTCAATTTGGAGCTTCCTACCTTGTACATATAGAGTGTACAACTACTTTAACTCTTGTCAGATTATAAATATATCAGTTAAGATTGTCCACTTTATTCATAATTATTTAAAGTAATTTACGATTAAGGCTAAAATTTCTTCTAATTGCATATATATTTAATTTATTAGGCAAAAATTAGATATAAGTGGATTACTTAATATGTATCACAAGGTTACAAAATAAGATAATGTTGCTTCATCTATTAGGTACAATCAGCTCCTTACAGGTTAACAAACATGTTAATGAGAAGATTTGGATTTATTAACTATCGACTATGGTCAATATGATTTGAGTAAATTTACTTTCATATACAAAGTTTTATTTTTTATATAAATTTATTAATTAATTTTAACATTTGTCTATTTTTATGTTTATAGATAAATGGAAGGAAGTTCAAGTACTCCTGATAATTCAATCTTTTTAAGAAGATTCGATGATCCAACTTGGGTTTATGATAGATTTGTTTTTAATATGAAGAACCATATTGTTTGTTTATATTGTAATAAGCATTTGAAAGGTGGGAGAATCACCAAATTAAATAAACATTTAGGTGGGATCAAAGGTGATATGGAACCTTGTAAGAAAGTTATGTATGATGTGAAATAACAGATGAAAACTTCACTTGAAGTGAGAAAGAAATTAGGCAAAGACTAAATGACAAAATTAGTAGTGGAAGTTCTTTTCATAATGGTTAAGATGATATTAGTAATATTGAAGGTGATATTCTTACCCACTACGAAAGGATTACTACAACTGATGTGAGGAACATTTTTTCTCCACGAACAACTCTTAGAGCTCAACCTTCAATTTGTAGCATTACAATCTAAAGAAGCAGCTCATAATGTAAATATAACAATAGCTAAATAATAGTATGATACAAGTGTATCGTTTAATTCTGCTCGATCTTATTTTATTTTTTTTAGTAATGCTCGGTCTTATTATTACTAACCTATGGTAAATGTTATTGCCTTTTACGTTCCAGGATATAAAGATCCTTCAATTGATGACTACAGAGGTAATCTTCTTAGCAACTTAATTTATGAAATAAAAGGTTATTTGAATAAAAGAAGAATATCTTAGGCAACTTATGGGTGTTTAATCATATGTGATGGTTATAAAAATAGAAGACACGAGCCCGTTATCTATTTTTTAGTTTATTTTACTAAAGGGATAATATTTGAAGTTTATTGATGTATCTAGCCTTGTAAGGAATGTTGATACTTTATTAGATATATTTGATGAAGTTGTGAATGAAGTTGGATCTGAAAACATTGTACAATTCATCAGCAATAATGATGTGGAAGAAAGAATAAGGTTACAAAGTAGGTGTAATTCTTTCTATTGGACTCCTTATACTACACATTGTATTGACCTGATATTGGAAAACATAGAAGATGCTAGATATTTTCCTATCATTGATGAAATTGTGCAAAAAAACGAGAAAAGTGACTAAATTTAAATATAATTATATATGGGTTCTAAATTTGATGACAAAAGGATTTCACCAATAATAGGCATTTTGTCATCCTGTCATTATGAAATTTGCAACTAATTTCTTATCAGTGTTTTGTTCAAATGAAGAAGGAAATGAGATAAATGTTTACAAGTGGTAAATATGTTATATCTCTTCATGTAAGGTCTAATGTTAGAATGAAGGTTTCTAAGATTATATTTAAAAATCGTGAATTTTAGTGTAAATTTCAATTTACTATTCAAGTTTGCGAGCCTTTATTGAAAGTACTTCGTCCGGTTGATAGTGATCTGAAGGTAACGCTTACTTTTATGATGTCACGGAGAAGGTGAATGAAATAATCAAGGTCAATCTAAAAAATAAGACTTTCTTGTGTACACCTTATCATACAGTCATCAATTAAAGATGACAAAGATAACTTTACCTTGTTTGATATTAGGCATTTCTAAATATGAGTGTCTATTTTAGACCAACACAATATATTAAAACTATTTTACAATTTAATAAAATTCAAAACTATTTTATAATTTTAAAATATTATGTTAATCGATGCCCAATATTAATTGATACCGATGCTAATTTCAGTACAATATTCACAATACTGAAGGTAATATATCAGCTCTTAAGTTTTAACTCTTATTATTGATCTCTTGTTCCGGAAAATGTTGGGTGGACTCTTTTCCCCATTGGCTCGTAAATGCATTTTTGGCTGGTTGTGTTTAATGAAATAATGGTTAGTATTCCAAATTTAAAAAAACAGTGGAGATTCAAATAGTTAAAAGAAATTTGTGAAGTTCGAAGTATCTCTGAGATAGAATCTAAAAGGCTGCTTTTAAGAAAATTGGGAGCATTATTAAATTACAACAATGGCGTCACTTTGTTGCGCAAATCAACCCTCGAAATAACTCCTGTGGACTTCTCGATATCTTGCATTAGGCAGATGCTAGCTAATTCTCCTGCAAGAACAAATATATGAAATAAAAATATTAAGCAACCGATTTCCTTCCCCTGGTTGTTCTGCCACCGACCTGCGTTTGTGTCTCTCCAGTTTTTGGTGGGTTTAATGGCTGACTTCCTCCTACATCTGGATCTAACTTCTGATCATCTGACTTGCGCTTTCTCCCTCTAGTTCTGGGGGGACTAGAATTCAGTTTACTGCTTTTTTGGTTATCTAATTTGCTGCCGATTGCAACCCCACCATAACTCTCTGTCGCAGTTGCACTATCCTTGGATGATCCCTCACCTTGGCCTCCGTTATTACGAGTTTCATGTCCTGCTTCAGGCGATCCCTTTTTTGTATTTGGCTCCGGGGACTTTGCTGCCGGAGTTCCCTGGGTTGGCTCCACCCATGAAGAATGTTTGTAACTCCAACGAGCATTCCCAAACCACTTGTCAACCTGCATTGTGCAACATCTTTCCAGTTACATAAAATAAGTAGCAGATATCTACTAAAAAGGAAAAAAACAAATAAATAAATATGCATTATATCTCCACATGTTCATACGTTGGTAAAAGAATGATGGATACAACAAAGATGTATAACCTGTTGAAAAGTAATTCCCAGCTCGTTGGCCAATCTTTCTTTTGTAGCTCGATCAGGATACTGATTTTCCTTGAAGGAGTTGTAGAGTGTCTGAATGGAAAAACAACCATAATTTCGTCCATTCTTAATTGAAAACTAGAAAAGCAAATAAACTAGAACAATTTTCTATGGCATAGTGGCATAGTGAAGAAAGAGCCTAAACTAACTTTCATCTATTGATTTATTTCCAAAAACAACGGACCAGACACACAAGAATGAATGACTGGAGTCCTAGAATGGTGGTGAACCAAGACAACAATCCAAAAGATGCATGACAAATTATATAATCAAATGTTAACCAATATTACTGCCAGCTTTTCAACTTTACTTGATCATACTTGCTTCTACTTTTGCCAAAACAATGAGCTAGGGCATCAAGCATTTGTAAAAACATCGAAGTTTGTTCCATCTTGAAAACTTATTCATCCTTAATAAGAAATGAAAACACTAAAACTGCAACTTGACAATCCCAAATCATAGCCTACAAATTAAGATCAAAATTCTGACTCATTTAAGAAAGAATATTTACTTAATACCAAAGAGATCTAGAGGCTCGAAAAGGAAGACTTGTAAAAGGCTTACCTGTGTCACAGCATCTCCAAGTCTCTTATATGATAATGACCTAACATTTTTTCCACTCCAACCAGATGCAGATGATCCCCCGGGTATTTTAGCAGGTGATATAATTGCATTATCTAAGTTAACTTTATGGCATTTTTCTCCCTCATTAGTATTCCCAGTTTCCACCATATATTGCTGCAAATTGGAACTCCCGTTCATATTCATGGAAGGAATTCCATTAGCAGAAGCTGAAGTATTTTCTTGTGCAATTCTCCTTCTCTTCACTGGTCTGACCATTTCGGCATAATCTTCGTCATCACTTGAATCAGATGAAGCATTTGCATATGTTTCCTTCACAAATCACAAGGATGCAAGCTAAGTAAACTACAGAAGAGAACAAGAAAACAGACAATAGCAAACATCCAATGCATTAAACATTCTATCACAAGATAATCACCTCTAGTATTATATGTACTTGTATTTCTAACCATCACTGGAACAGTTACACATTGACACAACCTGAGTAGCTTTAATTGCTCCATAGCACAAGCTACTATCTATTTCCCATGCACACGTGTGGAGACAACAATAACAATAATAACAACCCAGTGGAAGTCCCGCTGAAACGCAAAGTCTAGGAAGGTCCAGTAGTATACAGCTTTACCCATAACTGGGGGCTATTTCCGATAGACTCACATGACAATATATATATATACATATTAAAATAAAAATAAAAAATTGACATAAAAGATAATAATAAAAAAAATACATAAAGGGACATTACTGTCAATTAAAAAGGTAAGGACTGTCATTCTTGTTTTCAACAATCGATAAGTAGTGTATGGCATTGCAAGAGTAGAAAGTTCATCTCTTACTCCAAACCATGTTCTTCTAGACACACATACCAAATAGACAGAGCACAAAAGGATAAGCAGGTGGAACACCCCCATAAACATGGAGATTGAACAGTAGCAAGTTTATTGGACTTGAAATCACTTCTGAGATAAAAGCTTGGCAAATATGATCCGAGAATCGTGAACAACATAACATAAATAAAGAAATACTCACATCACAGTTTTTTGTAATCCAATCTTGGTTTGGGTTCTGCTCCAATATGGGCATAAGCTCACTCTTCAAAGACTCCTTTCTACCAATCCTTGATCGGTGCACTAAGCCCAAACATGTTTTTTTCTTACCCTGATAATTCATTGTCATTAAGAGCAGCACTAAGATCTTCAGAGTCTGATGTAAAATCAGAACTTGAACTTTCTTCCTCCACCTCTTCATCACGATCTGGAGCATCAGAGTCAAAGTCATCATCATCGGGATCATCAGAAGGAAGCCCCATGTACTGGTCATCTTTAAGAGCAGAAGGCAATTCAACAGATGCCGAAGTGAAATCTGACTCATCTGAGCTTGTTTCATTTTCCTCTCTGTTCTCATCTATGTGTGAATCAGAGTTAGATTCATCTCCCACTCTCTTTTCATATATTTCTGGAACATCAGGATCATAATCATTATCATCAGAGGAAAGTCCAAGTTCTGATCCAGATTTTGTCCGATTGCGGCTTACGGAATGGTTAGAAATAATAGATATTATAATATTTTAAGACCGATTAAATTAGAAATTTAAATAATAAATTATGAATTTATATTTTTTTAAAATTTGCCTA
>JANIMX020000559.1:1439219-1452644 GCA_024582655.2 Erythroxylum kunthianum
AGGAAAATAATGAGAACTTTCCTAATGAGATGTTAATGATGGTAGATAATCCTTTTCATCCTTGGTTTGCTGATATTGTGAACTGCCTTTCAGGGAGTATTCTTCCTTCTGATTTCTCATACAAACAAAAAAAGTGTTTCTTATTTCAGTGTTCGCGTTATATTAGGGATGATCCTGTACTATATAAAATATGTGCTGACAATGTGATTCGCAGATGTGTCACTGAAGATGAAATGTTGGATATTTTAACTCAATGTCACAGTTTGTTGTATATAAGACACTATGGGGAACAAGACAATAGCTTGAATTTTGGAATGTGGGTTCTATTGGCCAAGTTTGTTCAAGGATGCCCAAAACTTTGTGCTACACTGTGATAGATGCCAGAGAGTGTGAATCATATCGAAACGGGTTGAGATGCCACTTTCAAACATAGTTGAAGTTGAAATATTCAATGTGTGGGGTTTGGATTTTATGGGACCATTCCCTTCATCTTTGGGTAACACATACATACTGTTTAATTTTCATGTTGTGCTTGCATTGATTTTGTTTCATTTTGAGTCTCATTTATGTTCTTGTTAGTTTAATGCTATATAATTTTAAAATTTTCAAGTTTGGAGTGATTTGGAACAAAATTGGGGGTCATTGGGAATGATGTGAATGAAATTTGCTGATGCTTCCAAGCCATAGAAGTGCACGATCGTGCTAAAGCTAAAAGTGCACCATCGTGCACAAGCACGAGGGTGACAAAGGCTTCCAAACCACAGAAGTGCACGATTGTGCTGAATATAAAAGTGCACAATCATGCATAAGCACGATCGTGCACAATCACAACTTATACGACTTTCCCTCTTCTTTTTATTTAAATCCCTAAAACCTAATTTCTTTTTATCCTTCTTTTTTTCTACAGATTCGCTCCTCTGAAGTAACTGTGGCCCTCACAACCTTACTACACATATTTCTCTTCCATATTTTCACCAAATCTTCGACAGACACCATTATGCCTCCAAGAACCAAGGTTGTGAGCAGTACTGAGGCGTCGAGCTCAGGCGTAGTTGACATTGCAGCCACCTTCAATGCTTCTTTTCCAATCTATTCCCAGGAGGAAGGTGACAGGTACGTTCGCTTAAGCTCAAAACCCATTCATACTCCTAGGTATTTGAATATTGCGCTATTAGAGCCAATTGGGTTGAAGAATAAATTTCTGAAACTATGTGATAAAGGTGGTTGGGGAAAATTTGTGCAAATGCATTTCCCAATTTTTAAAGAACTAACAATGGAATTTTTCACCTCATTAAAATTCGAATCTAATAAACCTACTAAATTCGAATTTTGGATAAGAGGACAGGCTCACAGTATGGACGAAAAATTATTACGTAAATATTTTGTGTTCTCTAGGCCACAGGTGGAAGATTCTCATCAAGATTTTTCACCCACCATCTATTGGAAAATTTTAACTGATTCACATGATTTCAATGCTCAATTATGAGTGGTTGATTTTGCACAAATTCATGTGTTATGCCCTATTTGCAAAAACTTAAAGCAACAAGATTTCCACTAGGGAACTGTTTTTATTATGGTGTATCGATGATAAGATTAAGCTTAACATGTTCTCTTACGTTTCTCAATCCTTGACACAAATTGCAACAAAAAAGGGAACATCGATAGGATTGGGGTATGTGGCAACAACTTTAGCTCACTTCTTTAAGCTTGATTTTTCGGGCCTAACCCCCATTTCTTATGAGTATTTTGATGCACCATATTTAAGAAGGGCAGAGATACTAGAACACTATAACATGGAGCTCTAAGACCCTCGAACACATATTGCTGTCAAGAATAGGCTAGCAGCTGGCGTGTCATCATCTAGACAATCTCCAGACCCTTTTGAATCAGGTGAGGAGTCTGATGAAACCCAAGGGTGGGAGAGAGTATACACACTCTTAGTCAATAGCAACAAGAAGACACATCTGCATTTGGACAAATTGGATGAGCAAATGCAGAGCATAGTCTGCCAACAGTGACACCTCTCAAAGAAAATAAACAAGGCGTGGGAAATTCAAGGCCTTTATGTGCCATCTCTACCACCATCACCTCTACCCTCTCCATAAGCTCTCTCAACTCCCTATTTTATTATTTTTGCGTTTTATTTGTGTGTGGCTTTGGTTTACTTCCTTCATGCATGCTGCATTGGTATTCTTTTACATTGGTTTTGTCTTTAGTTATCTAACCACACATTGAGGACAATGTCCCCTTCAAGTGTGGGGAGGTAGGTAGCTGTGTGTCTTTGCATTACATTTAGGTTTTTTTTTCTTAATTTACAGATTAGGTTGCATTAGTCCTAGAATATCATTGTTTTGAATCTTTGAGATAGAAGTGTTGCCTCAAGATTCTATCATAGTAGTTGGAATAGGATTGAGTCACATGCTTGAAGTTGAATCATACCACTTGGGTAGAAGGTGAACCATGTTGATTGGTACTCAAATATTGATATTTGAGTGATTAGGTGATGTGTAGAAACACAATAGATTTTCATTTAAGCCTAAGTGAGAATTTGAGCCTATATGACTCCATTACATAGTCATATCATTTCCTTGATTGTGTGATACTCCTATAGGTAGTACCTCTAGAACTTTCCTTGAACCAATTTGAATCTACTAGATGCATGACAAAAAGAAGTGATTAAGGCCTTCTTTTCTTTTAGCCATTGACATAAATGACCAACCCATTCATTTCCCTTGAAAATCCCTTTTGAGCCTTTGACTTTTGTTTCTAGAAAACAACCCAATTAACCCTTAAACCACATCAGCCTACCTATCACAAGTTTAATAGAGTACTAAGTTTGCACAACTAATGCATCGATGATACGCTTTGATTGGCCATATTTATACTACTACCTTTAGAGCATATTTAGAAAAAAAAAGGCAAGAACAAGAAAAGAAAAGAAAAGGCAAGAAAAAGAACAGGAAAAGGAAAGAATAACACCTAGTAGCATAATAAGTGCAAAATAGTTAGCTACATCCTTTTGCATGTCATGACAACCATGTTGAGCTTCTTTGCATACTTAGTATTCTAAAAGTGCTTGTGATGAACCCTAAATCATGTTGACATACCTTAAACCCTAGCCCCATTACAACATGTAGCAAAGTCCTTGTGATCTATTTGTGCATGGAATCAATGTACAGAAGAATTGGTGTATTTGCAAGCCTATAGTAGTGTACTTTCCTGTAGGGAGTTTTGAGCGAAACACTAACCTTAAACACTTGAGTGAAATGAGTGAATTCCGTGAGGAAGATTCATTATGAGTCTACACTTGCCTTTGATTGATAATGTCATATTTAGAGTTGTTTATGTATGCCAATGAATATTAGTCATGATATGTGTAATAACTGGACATTTGAGTGGCCAATGTTTGAAAATTGAGTTGGGTAATCGGTGTAGGATTGCACAATGAGAGTTGGCACCCTATAGACCTACTTCCATCAAGTTAATTAATTAGTTAGAGAGAGATCTTGGCTAATTGATTGATCACTTATAGGATTACTTCATAACTAGCTTAATGGGTGGATTGATTTTGTAGATTGAGAGACTGCTTAATCATTTCCATTTAATTTGGCTAGGGATAATTAATTACACCTTGAGAGAGGGTAATTTCTATATTAGGAAATCCTAAGTGAGACATAACTCAATGGGCAAGGTAGGAGGGAGACAAAATAGGAAAAAGTGACCTCTAGTCTTTAACCCTAGCATTCTAAGTTCTGAAAATTTTATTACATAAATTCTTCCTTGTTAATTTTATAAGTTAGTTTTACATGTTTCAGTCTGAATCTTTTATAAAAAAAATCAGTTCATAAAAAAAATAACCCAAAATAAGCATGACCCAAACCCAATCCTTCTTGGACGATATTTGTTATTTACTACAAGTACGATCTGTGCACTTGCCGTATTTTAGCGTAAAACTAATAGTTTGGTTTCAAGCGATCACACACATTTCCAACTATTCCTAATAGGGTATATTTCAGGGTGTTACAAGAAACATCATAAAAGTAGTCATGCATTGGCTTAAAACATTCATGCATTGATTCAAAGTAATCCTTACAAAAGAGTATTGGTTGATAACACAACCATGAGTTTACAAAATAAAATCTTAAGGATTACAAATCATGTTCACAAGGCCTACAAAATAGATCCGTAAGGTTACAAAACATGACTATGCAGAAAATAATTGCATCATGTGCATTGCAAAATAACCTACACTTTAGCACTTGTTACTGGCAGCTATCCGCGTGGTGGAGTCTTGGCAATCTGAGCTTCTAATGGTGTACCTGGGAGGTTATTTTAAAACAAAAGAGTATGAGCTAAACGAGCTCAATGAGTACTAGCATTTAGTTTAAAGCATTTGAAACAATTCAACCTCTGAAAAATATTTTATTTATAAATAACTTGTGAGGGCAAAACGTACAAAAGTTTCTCAAAACAAATCCCTCTTTTCTTAAAAGGTTGCCTTACACGATCGTGACAGAAAGAACTTTCAAAACTAAAACACAATCAAAACCTTATCAAACATCAACCGTTTAAGACACAAAAGTCTTTCCACTTCATCAAGCATTTCCAATAAAGTTTAGAGATCCATAAAACTTTATTCCTTGACTAATTTTTCCATACAACAATTGTCATTTTCAAATCCTTCCTTTATAAACCGTTTTTTCTTTTTCTAGCCTTTAGTATCCTTAGGTTTTATGGCTACGGAGCGATATTATACATCGTTTATCCGTGCCTACCAAGTTAACCATAACAATGCTTACTCATAACAATGCTTGCTCAATGGTAACGACCTTACTCGTACAATACAACCAATCCCGCGAAGTGCAGCTTATCTATATACTCCTAACATGCAGAGGGCAACTCGGAAATATGGACAGACTCGACCCAGCTGGGTTAGTGACAGACTCTCCCCCGACTTGCCATGCACGATAGGACGTACTTCTGATCAGTATTTCCCATTTTTGCCTATATCCTCTCGGCATACCGCAGGCAAAAATGAAACTATTTATAATTTGGGTTCGCCACAATTTAACATCATTGTAACCTCAATACGTCAGTACTAAACGTATCAGGCAAGGTGTAGTTCACAAATGCAATATACATATACAAGACATGACGTTTAAACACAATTCAATTACAAATGATTTAAAAACGCTGCATGCATAAATCTTAAATTCAACATAAATCCAAATCCAAACCAATTCGCCATTCATTTAATCAACATCCAACCAAAGCTTTAAAACCATTTTACAACAAGTTTATTCAATAATCATAAAAGCTTTGAAGCCAAAACACATAAGTAATCATTTAGTTCAAGCTTTGCATAACTCATCATTTCAAATCCATTTCATAAATTAATACAATTTCAATTCAAAACATTTTCGTAATACCTAACATTTGCTTAAAGGAGTACTCACCTTTTTTTTCCTTTTCTCCTTCAACCTCTTCACAAGTTAAGCACCGATTCGAATCGGAACCTTTTTCAATTTCCTCGCTACTAAGTTGGCTACCGAAAAGGAACTCTTTGAGAGTTCCTAAAACAAACCACATACATTCAACATAAGTCATCACATTACCAATTTCCTTAAAATGGCAATGCACTTAACTTTCAAATCTCAAATTCCTTAACATTCTCATATCTAACTTCACCTTCTTCTTTCTACCAAATCAAAGTTTCAATTAACCAATAAGTCACCTATACAATCATAAACCATTTTAACCCTCATTCCACCTAAACATGAATTTCATTTTCTTCTCCCATTACCCAAACATCATATTATCAATATACATGACATAAACATGTCATTATCATATCCATATCTTATTCATTTATGAAATCATCTAACAAATCCATTTTTCCACTTTATTTTAAACCAATTCATAGTACCAAATTTACCCACATGAAAGTGACCTCTTTTCCCCCAATTTCACATTCATTCAACATGTAAAATACTTAATTTCCACTTTAATCATACCCAATAAACATATCATACCCATCTCATTTATTCACTTATTCTTCTTTCAATCACTACTCAACCATTCAACATGACTCAATATGTTTATTATCTATTTTTTCAAAACAACTTATAGACAAAACATTTAAACAAACACATAGTTATATGCAGGATCGATTTCAGGATTGGCATGCTACACAATTTAGACATATCTACAACCGTTTATAGGCTATTAGCCCTTCTTATAAACTTTTGCTCTATGTCTCAGGGTTCTAATGCCACCAAAATTATTCAATATGGTTGAGTACTCCAAACGTTATACCCATCCAACCACAGACTATCAAGAAGCAGGGACAAAAATCCATAGTAAATTTCAAGATAGATTTGAAGCCATTTAGAGACAGAACTAAGCTTCAAGTTCTTCATAACAAATATAGCCCTGTGTGTGTAGGTTCATGTGCCTTTAAAAATCACTCCATTTGGATTTACAAAACTCAAGATATAACCAAATAACCAAACTTAGGTCGGTAGAAAAACCCACAATAAAACAAGTTGTTCTAAAACAGAGGCAGAAAAATAAAACTGACTTCAGGTCAGTTTTTGACCCTCTTACAAACATAACTAAAATTCGATGTCTTTTTAAGATTTATAGCCCTATTTGTCTACTTTCTAACGCCCTTAAAACCACTCCATTTGAGAGTCTACAACTTAAGTTACAATCAATTTATCAAGTATTATTCAATAGAATTTCTTAACCCAACAGAATTCGAATTTCCTCATTTAACACTCATTTTCCTCATCCATCTTCTTATTCATCTACCAACCCTTTCTTTTTATCAACCATATCATAAATCTAACTCACCATTTCTCTTCATCATTTAATCGTTCTCTTATTACATATTTCTATATCATTAACTAGCAATTTCATACTACTTTCCATAACAACCAAACAATCATCTTTAGGAATCTAACAACCATTAAAAGAGAAAGAGGAAAATAGCCAAACTTACCTTAACCCTTGTCATCTTTGCTTGGTTTGGAGAAGATGTAGGAGTTGTTCACTTTCAAAAAGTAAACTAAAGCTTGTGGGGAGAGGGGAACATGTGAAGAAGAGAGAAGATAAGATAATCTAAAGCCTTCTTTTGTTCTTTCTTATGTTACAATCGTGAATGCCGAATGAGAGAAAAGAAACAATTCATTTTGCTTGCTTTAAAGGAAGACTAACGATACACACACCATTCTTCATCCTTCTTCTCAATTTGTTTTAAGTTATTTTGTCTTATTCCCATTAAAGACCATTTAATGCTCACCTTTATCATCTCCTCTCAGTTTCTTACACTTGGATTAGGTCTTTATACATGATACATACATATATACATGTATAAATACATGTATATTGTTACACATATACATCATTAAGGTGACCCAATAACACCGAGGTCAGTTCTATCGGGTCCCGGTTACAGAAACTTTTTCGAAAACGTATTTATTCAATTTTGATGTTGCGGTTTGATTGGGATAATCTATAAATTCATCTGAATTCACTTAATATCACCTTTTCTCCAATTTACAAATTTCTACAGAAAGTACCCCTTTTTACTCTCTCTTTTTTTGATTTTTCGTTTAACGACTTTAGGGTTTACCCGGACACACCTTTCACTTGAATTAACCATTTATTACTCAAATATTGAGATTTACAACATCTTTATTCATGTGTAGGGAATTAAGAGGTTCAGGATTTCACATGTTTGCCATCTGAATGTAAAAAGGTACCTCTGTCCAAGCTCATCTAAATGAGTTCAATTATATTTTGATTGACGTTGAAAATCTTGATGTGAATATTGATGATGAGGATAAAGCTATTTTGCTTGTTTGCTCGCTTCCCCCTTTATATAGTCATTTTAAAGAAATCATGTTGTATGGCAATCATGATACCTTATGCTTTGAGGATGTTAAAAAAAACTTGTTGTCTAAGGAAAAGTTTGACAATAAAATTTCATTAGTGCCTTAAGGTGAGGGTTTAATTGTTAGGGGAAGGATCCATGAGAGGGAAAATAACAACAATAACAAGAAAAAAGGCAAGTCAAAATCTGGAGGCAAAAATTCAAGTAAAACTTGTCATTATTGTAAGAAGCAAGGGCATGAGATTCTGATTGCTATAAGCTGAAAAATAAAAATAAGAGAGAAGATAAGGCCAAAGGCAAGCAATAAAAAAAGTCTACTAAGGCTAGCATTTTTAACACAGATTTTAAGGTGATATTGTTTTAGCTGCTGACATTGAGCAAAGGTCAAAGAACGAGTAGATAATGGATTTGGATTGAATGTTTTATATGAGTCCTTATAAGGACTTGTTCTCAACCTATGAGCTATGTGGTGGTGGCTTTATTTCCATTTGTAATAATTCTTAGTACAAGGTTATCAGCAAAGGTACAATCAAGATTAACACATATAATGGTGTCATTTGTACCTTGATCGGAGTTAGACATGTCCCCTATTTAAAAAAAATCTCATCTTGCTTGGTACACTAGAATCTCTTGGTTGCAAGTACTCTGCTCAAGGTGGAGTTTTAAAAGAAATTAAAGGAGTACTTGTGCTACTAAAAGGTACTCATTATGATAATCTGTATATTTTGCAGGGTTCTAATGTTACAGGCTTAACATTAGTTGCATTCTCTATTTTCCACCCCTGATGTAACCAAACTTTGACTCATTTGTTAAAGTCACATGAATAACAAAGGCATGTCAATTTTAAGCAAGCTTGGATTAATGGATGGTCAAAACAATACTAATATTGATTTTTTTGTGAACATTGTGTTTTTGGAAAACAAAAGTACGATAGATTTTCAGCATGTCTTTATAGAACCAAACGCACACTTGATTACATTCATTTAAATCTTTAGGATCCATCCAAGGTTTCCTCATTGGGAGGAAAAAGATATATTATGACTATAATTGATGATTTTTCATGCTAAGTTTGGGTTCATTTCTTGAAACATAAGAATGAAACTTTTATCACTTTTAAGGAGTGGAAGATCTTAATAAAGAACCAAACTAGCAAAAAGGTGAAAAGTTTTCTCACTAATAATGGTCATGATTTTTGTGAATATAAATCTGAATTTTTTTGTAGGCAAGAGGGCATTGCTATACATAAGACTTTAGTTGGTAAGTCCTAGAAAAATAGCGTTGCGGAAAGGATGAACCGTGCACTACTAGAAAAGGCTAAATATATGCTCTCCACTGCTAGGCTATGACTCCAATGTGATTCATAGGCTAAAGTTATTTCTACTGTAGCTTATTTAGTGAATTGTTCGCCTCATAAATCATTTGATGGAAAAATTCCAAAGGAAGTATGGACCAGTAACTCTATTGATTATTCTAGTTTATTTTTTTTTATCTTGCTTATGTTCATATAATTAAGGGAAAGTTATCTCATCATGGTAAAAAGTGCATTTTCTTTGGCTATGGATATGGTGTTAAAGGTTATGGCTTATAGTGTCCTGATCCTAGTGTTCTTAGAGTTATATTTAGTAGAGATTTAACCTTTAATGAAAACGATTTGCTATCTTTTAGAAAAGATGCTTATGTTCCATCTTCTATTATAGGTGAACAAGAGGGTGTCAAAGAAAAGGTGGAGTTTGAAATTAGTGTCGACTTGCTTGGTGGTGATACTCCGTCATCTTCCACCTCTTAGTCTTGCAAAGATCAAGTGGAAAAGACAACTTAAATAAGTCCACCGCAACAACCTCAACCTCAACCATCCATAGCAAGAGATCGTGCTCACAGACAGTAAAAAATTCCTAGCAATTTTTCTAGTTATAATTGTGATTTGGTTGCATATGCCTTGATTGCTACACAGAAGACTGATGATTACGATAAACCTAAGAGAAATTTTGAAGCCATCTCTAATGCAGATTCTGATAAGTGGTTAGTTGAAGTGCAAGAAGAGGTTGAGAGCCTCAATAATAACGAGACATAGGATTTAGTTGAACCACCTAAGGGCAAGGAATGCATCCCTGGGGTTGAAAATAAGAGGTACAAGGCAAGATACGTAATTTGTGACTTTGACCAGAGAAAGGGTGTTGATTTTAATGAAGTTTTCTCTCCTGTTGTTCATCACACATCTATTTGAATTCTATTTCTTTGGTTTCTTTATATGACCTTAAGTTGGAACAGTTGGATGTTAAAACTATGTTTCTCTATGGCATTATTGATGAGGAGATTTATATTAAACAACCAGAGAGTTTCGTAGTTTCTGGAAAAAAGGATCATGTTTGTCAGTTAAAGAAGTCCCTTTACAGATTGAAGCAATCACCTAGACAATGGTATCAACACTTTGATGCTTTTATGATTGGGCAAGACTACTTTAAGAGCAATTATGACTATTGCATTTACTTTCAACAAATTCATGATGGATCAATTATCTATTTACTTATGTATGATGATTATATGTTAATTGTTGCATTAAACATTGATCTTGTCAAGAATTTGAAGGCCCAATTGAATAGCGAATTTGATATGAAGGATTTTGAAAGGGATAAGTAATGTTGGTTTAGTTTTCGATAAGAGTAAAGCTAATCTTGGTGGTGTGATTGGGTATGTGGATGCTGACTTTGGTCGTGATCTTGATCAAAGAAGGTCCTTATTAGCTTATATTTTTATCTTGTGTTGTTCGACCATTAGTTGGTCTTATCTACTACCGAAGCATAATATATTTTAACCGCTGAAGATGTTAAGAAAGCAATTTGGCTTTGTGACCTAATTGTTAAACTCAACTTGAATCCAGATGTTCTTGAGGTTTTTTATGATAGTCAGATTGCCTTGCATTTATCTAGAAATAACAAACACCATTCCTGAACTAAACACATAGAGGTAAAACGTCATTTTATTCGGGATACTGTTGCTGTAATTAAGGTTGTTGTGGAAAAAATCTATACTAAGGATAATCCTGCTGACTTGTTGACTAACCACTCCCGTTGGCTAAGTTTGTTTATTATTTGAACTTAAAAGGCATTGTTCGTGTTTGAATCCTTAGGGTTGTTTGGTCCTACAATAACAACACGAGTTGTATATGCGCGCATTAATGAATTGTAAGTCATTGGGATTTCGGAAGTCACCTTGTGGTCAGTGACCATATTGAATGTCAATTGATATACAACTAGCTTATACACACACACAGAGAGAATACAAAAATTGGAGAGCGAAAACGAACAATTATCTTATGATTGCAATCGTAGTATCTGGAAGAAGAACTAAATCACTCCCAAGTTATAAAGACAAAAAATAAAAGAAAAAGAAAAAAGTGTAAAGATATAATGGCATACTTGTTTTTGTTTCGTTTGGAAACGTAGCCCTCTGCTCTAAGCATGCAACAAGCTTATATATAACTTTAGTAGGCCAGCTTGCAGATCTAATATTATAAGTTAGAATCTGAAAGTCCCTACCAACAGAAAGTGACCCCTTTGATTTGTTAATGAAAATGACTCTTCCTTGTTCTATCTCATCAAAAACTTAATACTATCCGAGTTAATTATAGTACAATATGTTTATAATTACAATGCTTTTACTTTTGTTTCTCATTGACAGTGAAGAGTTTTAATCAACTAATTTATTTCCACGTAATGTAGATATGATGTGCTGCCGGTCCCTCATGGGAATATTTATCAAATAATTACAAAGTCTGTCTATTGTCATCTTTTGGAGACGTTTTTGTTTCTACTTTTCAAGCAAATATTTTTGAAGTCACGAGCAACATTTCTGCATAAGTTACAAAATTTCCCTTGCATTATTGGGGCCTAAGGTGTTGTGCGATTACTTGGTTTCGTTTGTTTTATTTTGTCACATGATATGAAGATACATATCGACATTAAAACGCGTACAGGTCAGCAATGCGTTGCCAGAAGGTCCAGTGCTCATATCAAATTGCCATTCCCATGATCACCGGTGTGTATATATATATCTATACGTATACTGCAAGGGATTATAGTAAATTGAAACAAAAATGTTTAGCCTATATTTGCTTAGTCATGTGTATCCTTTTAAAATGTTCAATGATTTGGAAAAAAAATTCATGCACTAAACCCTATTTTATCGTTCAAATGCATGGATTCGGGTGGGATTGCATTATTCCTCAACAAAATTTCTCAATCTCCAACCTTTTTGGAATGTCCTATATGGCTCGACCCTGAAAAGTGCAGTATTTCTTTGTTTCTTCACATGATCAAAGTACGTGTTACTTGTGAGAATTTAGGGTTCATCGACTTGTACCAAAAATAAAAAACATAGATTTCAAGTGTAGGTTATTATTAATTTCTTGTAGATGCTTCACAACCAAATAAGTCTATTTCTACCCTTTGGTTGCGTATTATCATTCTTAGAATGGGATTGTCAATCATAATTCTATTACCCCTTTATTACAAACTTGGTATTTACTTATTCAGTCAACTTTAAAGAACATAAATACAGATATTTTAGCATAATTCTATTTCTCCCAATAAAATGTAAATAAGTCCAATTCTAAACAAATTATTTTTCACTAAATTATTATGCGTTATAGTTTCAATGTTTTGATATATTACTATAAGTTAGTCTAATTATAATTGTCAAATTAAAAATTTCAATTTTGTAAGAATTTAAATTAAAAATTTCAAAGCTAATTTCTAATTCTCCAAGCCATGTAGAAAATTCATGCAGATAAGTCACTGCGCATCCATCTGCTTATAGGTATATAACACGACGGATTTCCATGTCAAGTTAACGAAAATTGGAGCTCGATCATTTTCCTTGTTACATAGCGTATGAAACTACCTCTATTATTATTACTTCGTTTAGCGTGGTGGTCGAGTAATAGTGTAATACCTAAACTAATTTGCTGCAACCTCTATTATTGACTAGACAATAAGTGAACAAAATCCAGATAATGTACCTTGATCACGACACGGACGAAACAGAAATGACTGTACCAATTATATTTTGTAAGTGAATCACTACTAGTCGCTAGGTTTTGGAAGCATCAAGACAAATTATTGCTTATCTGGATAGATTGTAGTTTTCTCCATTTTCGCCACACGATCATTACTATAAACATCCAGTCATACTCACTTTGACAAATTGTCGAAGTTAAGCTTTATCGAAATCTAAATCATCTTGCAAGTGCTTCATATCTCTCATATCTAATATTCAACTATGAATGCTCTAAAATTATTCTTTTCTTAAAAAGAAAACTTCATCGAAATATATGACGACATGTGTGTTTTAATTACTCTCTGGTCTAATTAGCTAGCTATGCCCATGTTAGAATCACAGATCCAGTGGCTGGCAGCAGGTGGAGTATATGAATCTATGGGGTACAGATCAGTAACGAATATGCACAAATAGCGTCCTATGTGATTTTTAACCTGTAATTAAGATTTGAAAGTAGAGAAAGCATCAAATAA